>ML413608.1:23280-46866 GCA_005239525.1 Nicotiana knightiana
GCAGAACTTAAGGACCTAAGAGTAGAGTGAGAGTGCTTGACATAGTTTTGAAAAGGTTTTAGTAGAAAAGCAATGTGAAAAGAGACTTAGTTGAAATAGTTTTGTAAATAAGAGAGTTGTTTAGTAAAACAACTTTTGAAAACAGTTGTGTAATTAAACAAACAGCAGGTCAGTCAAACAAGTTCAACAACACTCAGAGAACAAACCTTCACACAGGGTTAATTGGGGATTGGGGACAAATAGAGCATGTATGGTGAACACATAACAGGCAGAAGTCCCTTGCACTTGGTGCAGATAGTAACACATAGATGCAAGAGTACTAATTAGACATAGTTACAGAATCTGAAATGCTTAGGGGATTCAGTTGAGTATATGATTTCATACTAAACATGATTGAGCATTAAGACAACATAGGATAACAAATCAATAAGTGCATACTTGAACCAGGAAATATTACACAAGCATAAAAAAACAGGGTAAAGTCAGGTTACTGATTCATAAGAGCATGCTGACCCTAAAGAGGTAAGACNTGCTACCCTCCCCTTTTCACTAGTCAACCCCAATATTCGTTTATAATAATTATTACAAACCAATATTGAATGAATTACATAGATAAAGAAAAATAAGAAGTTACACTATAGGGAGCCTGAAAACAGGCCCAGATTTCCAGAACCTCAAATGCCCAAATGTTTCATAGCCTTTCTCATATCCGGGTGTGTCAGAGTTCCCTAAGGACCTCAAGGGATCCTGGGCAGTGCTCACACCTAGATTTCACCACCATAACTGAGTAAGTGCAATGTGGAAGTGCCATCTCCAATGCATCAAAGTTCAGAGGGATCTCATAGGGATCCCTAAGTAGTCACACATTGGAGGGGCAGAACTTAAGGACCTAAGAGTAGAGTGAGAGTGCTTGACATAGTTTTGAAAAGGTTTTAGTAGAAAAGCAATGTGAAAAGAGACTTAGTTGAAATAGTTTTGTAAATAAGAGAGTTGTTTAGTAAAACAACTTTTGAAAACAGTTGTGTAATTAAACAAACAGCAGGTCAGTCAAACAAGTTCAACAACACTCAGAGAACAAACCTTCACACAGGGTTAATTGGGGATTGGGGACAAATAGAGCATGTATGGTGAACACATAACAGGCAGAAGTCCCTTGCACTTGGTGCAGATAGTAACACATAGATGCAAGAGTACTAATTAGACATAGTTACAGAATCTGAAATGCTTAGGGGATTCAGTTGAGTATATGATTTCATACTAAACATGATTGAGCATTAAGACAACATAGGATAACAAATCAATAAGTGCATACTTGAACCAGGAAATATTACACAAGCATAAAAAAACAGGGTAAAGTCAGGTTACTGATTCATAAGAGCATGCTGACCCTAAAGAGGTAAGACATAACTAGCACACTTAGATGAAGCAAAGAGGTCAATTACATGTCGAACAACAAAACCATAGGTAGAAGCAGATTGGAAACATGATGAACTGAAGTAGCAAAAGCAACATATTATTTTTGAGACTTGAATTGAAATCAGAACATACCAGTAAAGAAGATAGTAAACACAAATTGAAGGATAGGAGAGCATAATAATTAGCCTTGCTTTACAGCCGGCTAATTCAGAACAGTAGCAAGTAGCAAAGAAAGAAAGCAGAAAGCTTTGAGTGTGAGAGATAGTTTTTGAACCAATGTGTTCGTGTGTTGGTGTTAATGAGAGAGGATGTATATATAGTTTGAAACTAGGTAGAATAAAATTTAAGAATCAAAGTCAAGCAGTAATTATGGGGACTCAGAATCAATCAGTATAAAATCAATATAAATACTCCTCAATTAAGGGAGTTAACTTCAAACGGTAAAGACAAATAAGGAAGGAGATCACATAAGACTGGAATATAACACATAAGGAAATATTTCAAAACAATAAGTATAAAACAGGTAATTAGGCTAGGTACATAATATTCTAATTAAGGAAAGACTTGTAAGAATCGATTGACAGTGTAGTCAATCACATAATAAGGCAAGAAAATAACTTATAGTTCAGAAATCGGTAGAGAATAAAGGATATCAATCACAAGGAATCAGGGATTCCAATAAAAGGCAATATTAACTAAAGGAAAGTACCACAAATGAATGGAAAATATAGGCAGGGAGAAACAAGAAATCAGAAACCCTAATAAGCCCGGTAAAGTAAAAATCACACAAAATCAGGGATTCAAACTAGAACATAGTACTAATTAGGGGAATTAACACAAATTTCTGAATAAGCGAGATAAACACAGTGTATGCTAAAAGAAGAAAGAATCAGAAATCCTAATAAGCCAAATAGGGTAAAAATCACAAAACGTTCATGAGAAACAAGCACACATACAGATTAAACGAACAAATTATTAAAGACAGACTCAAAACCCAAGATTAAGACCAAAAGACTTAGCGTTTTCAACATAATGAATCAGATAAAAAGGGAAAAACTTAAATAACCATTTAAACATAGTAAGAGTCATAGAATGATACTGAAAATCAAAGGGAAAGTCATTTTTGAAAAGGGGTTAAGAAATCCTAGTTTTGAAGATGAGGAAACGTTTTAAAAATCGGGAAGATTCTTAGGGAAAACAATAAAGATAACTCAAAATATATTCAGATCTATTGCAGATTTGAAGAGTCAAGAGATGAGTTTGGATTTCAGAGAGAGATAACCCAGAGATAGAGAGATTCCGGCTGAGAAGCCATGGATCTAGCGGGAAAATAGAAAGGTCTTACTCGGACGGCCAAGGGTGGCCTGAGAACGGCATGAAAAGACCATAGGTGTGAGCTGAATAGCCACTGATCCCTTGAGGACCTCAGGGTAGCATGAATCCGGCATGTGAGGGAGCCATAAAGGCTAGGGGTGGTGGTGGAACCACCATTGTTGTCGGTGAACCAACGACCGACGAGAGGAGAGTAGGGTTTAGCAGAGAGAGCTTGAGAGAGATGAGAGCATGTAACGGCGGAGAGTGATGAGAGAAATGAGAGAATGAGGGTTTGGGGGGTAGGTCTTTTAGGTTAATTACGAAAAGGGTGAATTTGGGCCGTCAATCAAAATTGATCAACGACCGAGATTAAATCAGGTCTGGACCGGGTAATTTTAGTGGGTTGGTCCTGGGTATTGGTATAATTTAATTGGGGTTTGGGGCTGGTTTAGTTTAGGCTAGAATTGAAATGAAATTAGGCTATTTGTTAAATACCCAATTAACTTAATTAAAATAATTTGTAAAAATAGCTAATAATCATAAAAAATGAATTTCATGCATAGAAAATAATTTAAAATGATTACTTAGTATTTTAAAATACAAAATGACTAAGTTTTGCGTAAAAATGGTATAAAATTATATGATTGGGATATAATTGCAAAGTTATTGAAATTATAGCCAAAAGATGCCAAATTGGCTATTTATTGAATAATTTGGCCTTAATAGGACCATGAATAATAAATTAAATCAAGAAATTCTTTTGAAATCATTTGTGATGTAGTTTTATAATTATTTATTGGAACTAAAATGTTGGGTAAATTAATAAAAATATAGGAAAATTATGAAAAAAATACCAATTGCTAATTATGCATAATTTTGAAGGTATATATGCAATTTTAAAATTTCTTTTGGGAAAAACTGGGTATCAACAGCTGGTCCCTTTACCCGGAAAGGATGAAAGAGTTGTCGGGTAAAGATATGATGGCCAATTTTGACCGAGCGAAACGGTTTGAGAGATTTAGGGTCGCGCCCTGGTTTTTGAGCTGCCTACATATCCCTGCTTTTACAGGAATCAGGCCGTATGTAGTTCCGGATTCATCAACGAAGTATACCGATGAAGTTATCACAAGAGCGGACGCAACATCTAGGGTTGGATGAATGAACGGTTTATGGAAGGGGTTAGGTTTGATATGGCTGGGAGAACTGGAGCGGGATCACTCCTGCTGGGATAGTCGTTGCTCACCGGGTTACCTGCAAATAAGAATACTGCAAGTGTATATTGTGCATTAATTTAAACATGATGCAGGTTCCCGTTGGACTATGAAAGTTGTCTTCGGACGGTAGGGATGACATCCTCAGACTATGATGTCCTGGGCCATGAATTGAGTTGATGAAAGACTCGCAGGCCATGAAATGATGTTCTCGGGCTATGAAGATGGTGCCTCTGAACTATGACGCCTTTGAATAATGATAGTGCAAGATTGAGGGAGATCCTCAGGCCATGACATGTTGTCTTCCGGCTATGAGGATGATGTCATTAGACTATGACGCCTTTGGACAAGTTGACAATATTTCAGCCCATGAGATGCAATAACATGATGTCAACAAGGCAAGGCTTAGTCTTGCGAATTGGGGGACAAAGCTTAGCCCGAAAGAGAAGCCAAGTAAATAATGCTTGAGAGACAGCGCTTAGTCTCGGTGAAAAAAGTACATTGGAGGTAGAGTTTAGCCTCATGCATGTATGGAGACAGAACTTAGTCTCATGCAAATGAAAGCAGGAATTAGCCTTATGCAAGGGAAGGTAAAGATTAGCCTTATGCAAGATGGAGGTAGAGCTTAACCTCATGCAGATAGGAAGGCAGCGATTAGCCTTATGCAGATGGAGGCAGAGCTTAGTCTCATGCAAAATGCGGGACAGAGCTTTAGTCCCATGCGAGATGAAGGCGGAGCTTAGCCTTATGCAGAAGAATAAATATCAAATGATAGTACAATTTCTTAGATGGTAGAAGATTTCGTCATTGCGATTGTTGTGAGAATTGTGACTACGGAGCATGTTTGTTCTTTGTGCTGATAGCAAATTTCGTCAATTGCAACTGTGACTTTGAAGCGTGTTTATCATTTGTTCCTGCATCCAAAGAAAAATCGTGAGTTCTGTGGATGGGAAAGGTCAGTTCGCATCCCTGCTGGCTTTGCTCGACTCGTTCTGCTTGGTCTGATGATCCTGTTCAAGTTATTGGGGTAGCGTTTGGTAAACAGATCTATTTTGAAAGCAAGCATGCATGATTTTGCAAAGACATAATATAAGATATATTTTAAGAAATTTAGATGAACCGATGACTGTGACACAGTTCAAGACATTGTGACCTATCATGCTTCGGAATTTTAAGGGTCCTCCTCAAAATTCTGCCCCAGTTTGATGGGTTGACGTTTCTGACTGTTGCGCGTGCTGCGGTCGGCTGAACTTGCTTCGGAATTTTGAGGGTCCTCCTCAAAATTCTTCCCCAATTTCCAATTATGGGGGGAAATTAGATTTTTATTGAATTGTGACCGAACCCATAGGGCTGCCAATGTATCCCCTCTTAAACGGGAATCAGTTCGGGCGTAGTTCAGTTTATTATAAAGAATTACACATAGTAGTGCTTGACTGCGTCGAAATTGATTGGTTTTGCCCAGACTTCTCCGTCCATTTCTGCAAGTATGAGAGCTCCTCCCTTCAGTACTCGATGAACCATTTACGGACCTTGCCAGTTGGGAGAGAATTTCCCTTTGGCCTCATCTTGATGTGGAAATATCTTCTTTAACACCAGCTGCCCTGGTGTGAACTGTCTCGGCTTGACTCTTTTGTTGAAAGCTCTGGTCATTCTGCTCTGATAAAGTTGTCTGTGACATATTTCATTCATCATTTTCCTGTTTATGAGGGCTAGTTGCTCATAACGACTTCTTATCCATCCTACATCACTGAGCGCAACTTCTTGTATGATTCTTAAGGAAGGAATTTCCACTTCAACAGGAATAACAACTTCCGTACCATAAACCAAAAAATAAGGGTTTGCCCCTGTTGATGTGCAGACTTTGGTGCGGTATCCCGGTAAGGAAAATGATAGCTTTTTGTGCCACTATCTATGTTTTTCTATCATATTTCTCAATATCTTCTTGATGTTCTTGTTAGCAGCTTCTATAGCTCCATTCATATGAGGTTTATAGGATGTGGAATTCTTGTGCTTGATTTTGAAAGTCTCGCACATGGATTTCATCAGATCACTGTTTAGATTGGAGCCGTTGTCGGTGATGATTGATTCTGGAACTCCAAACCAACAAATAATTTGGTCGCGGAAAAAGTCTGCCATGACTTTCTTAGTCACTGCTTTGTAGGACGCTGCTTCGACCCAGTTGGTGAAGTAATCAATAGCTACTAAGATGAACCTGTGTCCATTTGAGGCTGTAGGCTCGATCGGTCCAATGCCGTCCATTCCCCAGGCGATGAATGGCCAAGGCAAGCTTGTTGCATTGAGCTCATTTGGGGGTACCTTTATCATATCTGCATGTACCTGCCATTGGTAGAATTTCTGGACATACTGTATGCAGTCCGTTTCCATGGTCATCCAAAAGTAACCAGCTCTGAGTATCTTCTTGGCCAAGACAAAACCATTCATATGTGGGCCGCAAGTCCCGGCATGTATCTCTTCGAGTAGTCTGGAGGCTTCCTTTGCATCGACAAACTTCAACAATCCCAGATCAGGAGTTCTCCTGTACAGTGTTCCTCCGCTATGAAAGAAACTGTTGGACAATCTCCGAAGCGTGCGTTTCTGAGTGTGATTTGCAAGCTCTGGGTACTCTCCCTTTGACAGATATTCCTTGATATCATGGAACCATGGTCTTCGGTCTGCTTCTTCTTCAACATAGGCACAATATGCTGGCTGGTTATGGATCTTCACTGGAATAGGATCAATGAAGTTCTTATCTGGGTGTTGTATCATGGATGATAGAGTGGCCAATGCATCGACAAACTTGTTCTGAACTCTGGGGACGTGCCGAAATTCTGTCTTTGTGAACCTCTTTCTCAATTCCTGCATGTGGTGCAGATACGGCAATATCTTGGAATTCTTGGTAGCCCATTCTCCTTGTACTTGGTGTATTAGCAGGTCTGAATCACCAATTACTAGCAACTCTTGAATATTCATGTTAATGGCCATGTTGAGCCCTAGGATGCAGGTTTCATACTCTGCCATATTGTTGGTGCAGGGAATCTGAGTTTAGAAGATACCAGATAATATTGGCCAGTTTCCGACAGCAAGACTGCTCCAATACCAACCCTTTTGAAATCGGCTGCTCCATCGAAGAACATTCTCCAGCCGTCATAGGATTCAACAATGTCTTCTCCTATGAATAATACTTCTTTATCGGGAAAATATGTTTTTTGAGGTTCGTATTCTCCTCCCATAGGGTTCTCGGCAAAATGATTTGCCAATGCTTGTCCCTTGACCGCTTTCTAAGTCACATACACGATGTCGAATTCACTTAGCAGAATTTTCCACTTGGCCAGCTTGCGGATGGACATGGGCTTCTGAAAGATGTACTTCAAGGGATCCATCCTTGATATGAGATATGTCGTGTAGGCACAGAAGTAGTGCCTCAGCTTCTGGGCTACCCAGGTTAGAGCACAATAGGTACGCTCTAGTAGTGAATACCGTGCCTCGTATGGAGTGAACTTCTTACTCAGATAATAGATAGCATGTTCCTTTCTTCCTATCTCGTTGTGATGCCCCAGAATGCATCCAAAAGCTCCATCTAATACTGCAAGGTAGAGTAGCAAGGGTCTACCTGGCTCTGGCGGGACCAAAACTGGTGGCGTTGACAAGTATTCCTTGATTTTGTCGAAAGATTTTTGACAGTATTCGGTCCATTTAGTTGCAACATCCTTCTTTAACATCTTGAAGATCGGTTCACATATGACCGTGGACTGGGCTATGAACCAGCTGATGTAGTTAAGGCGCCCCAGGAAACTCATCACATCTTTCTTGTTCTTTGGCGGTGGTAATTCTTGGATGGCTTTGACTTTTGACGGATCCAGTTCTATTCCTCGGCGGCTGACAATGAACCCAAGCAATTTTCCGGCAGGAACCCCGAAAGCACACTTCGCGGGGTTTAATTTCAGGTTGTATTTCCGCAACCTGTTGAAGAACCTCCTCAGACCTGCTATATGGTCGGTGGATTTCTTGGACTTGATAATGACGTCGTCCACATATACCTCAATCTCTTTATGTATCATGTCATGAAGATAGTGGTCATAGCCCTCATATAAGTGGCCCCATCATTCTTTAAGCCGAATGGAATCATCTTATAACAGTAGACTCCCCACGGCGTGATGAAAGCCGTTTTCTCAGAATCTTCTTCGTCCATCCAAATCTGATGGTATCCGGCAAAACAATCCACGAACGACTAAAGTTCATGCTTTGCACAATTGTCAATCAGGATGTGTATGTTTGGAAGGGGGAAATCATCCTTTGGACTGGCCCGGTTGAGATTTCGGTAGTCGACACAGACCCTAACTTTTCCGTCTTTCTTGGGCATTGGCACGATGTTGGCTAACCATGTTGGATATTCAACTACCCTGAGGACCTTGGCGTTGATTTTCTTGGTAACTTCTTTTATTTTCAATCTCATATCAGGCTTGAACTTTCTGAGCTTCTGTTTTACCGGCGGGCACATTGGATTGGTCGGTAACTTGTGAGCAACAATGGATGTACTTAGACCAATCATGTCGTCGTACGACCATGCAAATATGTCCTCATACTCTTTCAAGAATTGGGTGTATTCCTTTTTCTCTGAATCTCCCAGGTTGACTACCTCAGTTTCGTCCAGGTTGGACTTAGGTCTGTTCTCAAAATCCTCAACTTCTCTGGCAATTTAGTCGGGTATGACATCCTCTTATTCTGAACTGTTGTCCTTTTGTTGCGTTGTCTCATTGCATGTCACAGTCATTGGTTCATCAAGACAGGAAATAGTAATGTTGTATAGATAAAAGTAATGAGAGAAAAATAGTAATAAATAAATACTGATTCGTTGAAACGTAAAAGCGTTTTGATAATATTAAACAAGCAATTTTGGAACATCGGGATTTTATTGGAAAACAAAAAATGCGAAAAGGAAATCATTAGCAAAAATGAAATAAATAGCGCTGTTCAGCCTTGCTATCCTGGGACTCGTCGATCCTTGGATGGTTTGACGGTCCAATTCTTGAGGAATGATCCCTTGCTCACAGCTTGGCTGGTAGGGCCTGTTGATACCCAATTTTTTCCAAAATATTTTAAAATTTCATATATACTTTCAAAATCATGCATTAATAGCAATTGATATTTTTTCATTATTTCCCAACATTTTTATTAATTTACCCAACATGTTATTTCCAATAAATAATTACAAACTACATCACAAATAATTTCAAAAGCATTTCTTGATTTTATTTATCGTTTATGGTCCCATTAAGACTAAATTATTTCATAATTAGCCAAATTGGCACCTTTTGGCTATAATTGCAGTAACTCTGCAATTATAGCCCAATCATATAATTTTGTACCATTTTTTACCAAAATTTAATCATTTTGTATTTTAATACTAAATAATCTTTTTAAGACTATTTTCTATGCATGAAATTTATTTTTATGATTATTAGTTATTTTATAAATTATTTTAATTAATTTAGATTGGGTATTTGTCAAATAGCCTATTCTATTTTTGATTCTAACCTATTGAAATCAGTCCAAAACACCTAATTATGCTAGCCCAACAGACCCAAGCCCAATTACTAAATATACCCAACCCAATTCCGCCAAATCTTGGCCATTGATCATTTTTGATCAACGGTCCAAGTTAATTATTACCTTAATTAACCTAAGAGACTACCCCCAAACCCCTCATTTCCCTTATATTCACCCGCCGTCACCCCTTTCCCTTCTCTCTCAAATCCTCTCAACCAAACTCTAGCCCTCAAGCGTCGTCACCGGCATAAACTCCACCCTGTGATGTTTCTATACATTCTTTGGCCAGTCCTGGCCTTCTACGCTCCGTGGCTCTTCGATTTTATGAATCCTTGAATGGGTTTCAAAGGATTCCGGCTGGTTCTGGTTCGAATCTGTGTTTACCGGCCTGTCTCAGGCCACTTTTCGTTTGTAAGTAATGATCTCACCTTGTTTTTGTTACGAATCTATGGTTTCTAAACCTATGTTCCCATCTCTGCTACGTTTTCTAAAGAAACCCTAGTCTATTATCTTCGATCCTTTCCAGTTCTGTATAGATCTGAAGGGAATCAAGCACTATTACATGTTTTCTTTGAAAACTTCTGGTTTTAAATGATTGTTATGATTTTCCCTAAACCAGGGTTCATCCCAAAATTGTTTTGCAAAGGTCTTTCTGACTTCTAAGTGTTTAATCGATTTTCTTTCATCTTTGTGACTGATTTGTGCAAAGAAATACTTAAACCTGGTTGATTTTGTGCGATACTCTGATTTTTTCTAAACTCTGCTTCGATTCTGAGTACTTTCTGTGTTAACACTCATATTACTTGGCTATATTTTTTGACCTAAGAATGTTTTCTTTGTCAAATCCATTACTCTGTGGTTTTGCCCTAATTAATCTATATTAGGGTTCGAATCTGTATTATTATGAGGTTTACTTAGATCAATTTCTGTTTATAGAAGTTCAGTAGTTCTTTCCGGAAATCAGTGTTATATTAAAAGTTTTGGCTGATTGATTCACTCTGTTAGAGATTCATGTGCGTAATTCTTGATTGTTTTCTTGTTTATGACCTTAATTTGGTCCTTTGTTGATTCTTTACATGGCACGATTGGGGTTCTTTCCTTAATTAGTCCCTTGTATTACCGTTTGGTCAAGGAGTATGTTCTAAACTCCCTTATTTGGTTTGAACTTCTTGACTTAATTAACCCCTAGTATTACCATTTGGATAATTTCCATTAATTAAAGGAGTCTATTCTGAACTCCTTTACGTAATTGAATCCTGTGATTGCCCTAATTTATTGATTTCTGATCCCTTTACCTTATTTTGTTCTACTCTTAAACTACTATATACACTCTTATTTTTTACCCCTCAGACACACACAATAGTCTACTACACACGAAAACACTAGTTCAAACTCTATCTCTCACACTCAAAGATTTCTGCTCTCTTTCTGTGTTACTTACTATTATTCTGAGTTAGCCGGCTGCAAGCCAAGGCTAACTATTGTGCTCTCCTGTCCCTTCGCTTTGTGTTTACTGTCTTCTTTACTGGTATGTTCTGATTTCAATTCAATTCTCAAACCAATATGCTTCTTTTACTGCTTTAGTTTATCATGTTTCTAATATGTTTCTATCTGTGGTTTTGTTGTTCAACCTGCAACTAATATGTCTACTTTACTGCTTTATCAGCATGCTTCTGAATATGTCCAACCCCCTTTGTAGTATACCCCAGTGTGACTTTGCCTTAATTATGTTTTCCCTGATTTCCATCATGAACCCTTTTGTGCAAAGCAGTTAGCTATCCTAAGTTGTTTGATCCTGTGTTGGTTCTGAGATTCATGATATGTTGATTCCCTAAACCCCTCTAAGAATTTTCATGCTCCTGTAACTATGTGTGCACTACACGTGCTCTATGTGTCCCCAATCCCCATCACCGATTCACGTTCAATACGGAGAATGCACTAGACATGTTCTACATCCAGAACCTTAAAAAGAATCCCACCGAAACTTTTCACAAGTATGCCGCTCGCTGGAGATCTGAAGCAGCCAAGGTCAGTCCTGCCCTAGAGGAAGAACAAATGAACAAATTCTTCGTCCGGGAACAAGACTCACAGTATTATGAGAGGCTAATGGTGATTGAAAACCACAAATTCTCTGACATCATCAAGCTGGGTGAGAGAATTGAAGAAGGTATCAAAGTGGAACGGTCACTAACTTTGAGGAACTACATGCTACCAACAAAGCCTTGCAGTCTGGTAGTATATCCAAGAAGAAAGATGCAGGAACGATAATGGTTGCACAGGGACCCAAATCCCCGTTGGTATACCGAACTTCCCCACTCACATATCAAGCACCCTCGCCCACCTATCAATCAGCACCTCCACCAACATATCATCCATCTCCACCGTCTACATATCAGCCTACTTCCCCCAGATATTCCCAACCAGCTCCTGTTTATCATACCTACAACTCTCAGCCATCTCACTTCTAATCACCCCCTTCTCGCTAAAATTTCCCGAGACCTTGACCCAACTTTGATCGTTGACCTCCTAAATAATACACTGCCATTGCTGAACCTATCGACGAGCTGTATGAAAGATTAAAATCTACTGGTTATGTCACTTCTAGCCCTGCTATAACCCCTGAAAATCAATCCCAATGGGTCAATCCAAACAAGACCTGTGCATACTATTCCTGCATGAAAGGGCATACAATTGATGAATGTCTCTCACTGAAAGATAAGATCCAGTATATGATTGATAACAAGATCCAGACAAAAGAAGCTTCTCCCAATGTTCGCAACATCCGCTTCCAGACCATAAGGGTGTCAACATGATAGAAATAGAATAAGATTGGGACCCAAAGGGGTCGATCGGGTTAATTATAGAAGGTGATGACCCAAAGAAGCCAGCAGTTACTCTTAAGCCCATCATAGTCCAGATTCATCCATCCGGAGATATTGAGGTAACTGCGTCACTCCCATTCAAGTTTGAAATGGCACCATATGCGAACGCACATTTGTCGTTCGAGGTGGAAGTTATGCCACCTGCTAAGGCACCCATCCCATTTGAAGTGAAAGTAGCTGCACCAATCACAGTGACAATGTCAACCATGCCACCTTTCAACGATAAGGCTATACCTTGGGATTACACGGCTGAAGTAAGAAGGAAAAGTAAAGTCAAGATAGGAGAAGCTGGTTCTGCACAGGGGATGACAAGGACCGGCAGGGTCTATACAGAGACACACAGGAATGCTTTGATGAAAGTGATGAACGAAGAATATGTGCCAAATAACATAACTAGTGGAGAAATGGCCAATATGGTAGGTCAAGTACTGAAGAGTCACAAGATCACTTTCCACGAGGACGAGCGGCCGCCTGAAGGGTTAAGTCATAACAAAGCACTGCACATCACTGTGCAATTAAGGACTACTTCATCACCAGGATTCTGATCGACGGGGGATCCAGCCTCAACATCTGTCCATTGACAACACTTAAGAAATTGGGCAAGGGGTTGTACGAGATAAAAGAAGGATCTATGAATGTAAAGGCTTTCGACAGTTCTCAAAGGTCTACCATTGGTGAAATCAGTCTTTGCTTGCAGATGGGACCTACATGGTTCGAGATTGAATTTCAGGTGATAGACATATCGGCATCCTACAACCTGTTGTTGGAACGTCCGTGGATACATGCCGCTGGGGCTGTGGCATCAACATTGTATCAGTCAGTAAAATTTGAATGGAACCACCAGGAGGTGATCATCCATGGAGACGGAAGTAATCCTATCTATAGTCGCCATACTATCCCGGTGATTGAAGGTAGAAGAAGGCTGGGTGGAGAAACCTACTACCACATTGAACGGATCAATGCAGTAGACAAAGACAAATGGTGGGATAGTAAGATCAAGAGCATACTGAATTGGAGTGGACACGAGCCTGGCAGAGGACTCAGTAAGAATCTTCAGGGGATTTCCAAACCAATACAGCTGAAGCACCATGGCACCACTTTTGGGCTGGGATACAAATACACTTGGCAGGAGTACGAAGACTGGTCACCACCATGGCGCGGTCCCTACTATCCATTGGAACAGCCTATACCACATTTGGAGCAGACTTTCCAGCAAGCTGATATCATATGGGGGTCAGAAGAAGAAGAAGAAACTCTAGCAGCTTTGAAGAATCTATTCCTGGAAGATGAAGGCATGAACTGTTGTGTTATTGTTGAGGAGGAAGAAGAGGAAGGCCCTACCAGCCAAGCTGTGAGCAAGGGATCATTCCTCAAGAATTGGACCGTCAGACCATCCAGGGATCGACGAGTCCCGGGGTAACAAGGCTGAACAACGTTATTTATTTCATTTTGCTAATGATTTCCTTTTCGTATTTTTTGTTTTCCAATAAAATCCCGATGTTCCAAAATTGTTTGTTTAAATTATCAAAATCATTTTTACGTTTCAATGAATATGTATTTACCTATTATCATTTCTCTCATTATTTTATCTATAAAGCATTACTATTTCCTGTCTTGATGAACCAATGACTGTGACATGCAATGAGACAATGCAACAAAAGGACAGTGATTCAGAAGAATAGGATTCCATACCCGATGAAATTATCAAAGAAGTTGAGGATTTTGAAAACAAGCCTAAGTCCAATCTGGATGAGACCGAGGTAATCAACTTGGGAGATTCAGAGACTGTCAAAGAAACCCGCATCAGCATCCATTTGTTGCCATCAGAGAAAGTGGAATACACACAATTCTTGAAAGAATATGAAGACATATTTGCATGGTCGTATGATAACATGAATGGTCTAAGTACATACATTGTGGCTCACAAGTTGCCGACCAATCCAATGTGCCCGCCGGTAAAGCAAAAGCTCAGAAAGTTCAAGCCTGATATGATTCTGAAAATCAAAGAGGAAGTTACCAAGAAAATCAACACCAAGGTTCTCAGGGTAGTTGAATATCCGACATGGTTAGCCAACATCTTGCCAGTGACCAAGAAAGATAGAATGGTTAGGGTTTTTGTCGACTACCGGGATCTCAACCGGGCCAGTCCAAAGGATGATTTTCCCCTTCCAAACATACACATCCTGATTGACAATTGCGCCAAGCATGAGCTTCAGTCATTCGTGGATTGCTTTGCTGGTTACCATCAGATTTGGATGGACGAGGAAGACGCTGAGAAAACGACTTTCATTACGCCGTGGGGAGTCTACTATTATAAGATGATGCCATTCAGCTTAAAGAATGTTGGGGCTACCTATATGAGAGCTATGACCACTATCGTCCATGTCATGATACACAAAGAAATCGAGGTGTATGTGGATGACGTCATCATCAAGTCTAAAAGAGCCACCGACCATACAACAGATTTGAGAAAGTTCTTCCACAAACTGCGAAAGTACAACTTGAAATTAAACCCAACGAAGTGTGCGTTCGGGGTTCCTGCTGGTAAATTGCTTTGGTTCATCGTTAGCCGCCGAGGGATAGAATTGGATCCATCAAAGGTCAAAGCCATCCAAGAGTTACCACCGCCAAAGAACAAGAAAGATGTGATGAGTTTCCTGGGATGCCTTAATTACATCAGCCGTTTCATAGCCCAGTCCACGGTTATATGTGAACTAATCTTCAAGATGCTAAAGAAAGATGCTGCGACCAAATGGACCGAGGATTGTCAGAAAGCTTTCAATAGAATCAAGGAATACTTGTCAACGCCACCAATTTTGGTCCCGCCAGAGCCATGTATACCCTTGCTACTCTACCGTGCGATATTAGATGAAGCTTTTGGCTGTGTTCTGGGGCAGCATGACGTGACATGAAGAAAGGAACAAGCTCCTTATTACTTGAGTAAGAAGTTCACTCCGTATGAGGCACGGTATTCCCTACTGGAATGTACCTACTATGCTCTGACCTGGGTAGCCTAGAAGCTGAGGCATTACTTCTGTGCCTACACAACATATCTCATATCAAGGATGGATCCCTTGAAGTATATCTTTTCAGAAGCCCATGCTCACTGGCAAGCTGGCCAAATGGAAAATACTTCTGAGTGAGTTCAACATTGTCTATATGACTCAGAAAGCGGTCAAGGGGCAAGCATTGGCAGATCATCTTGCCGAGAATCCTGTGGGAGGAAAATATGAACCCCTGAAAACATATTTTCTCGATGAAGAAGTGTAATTCATAGGAGAAGACATTGTAGAATCATATGACGGTTGGAGAATGTTCTTCGACAGAGCAACCAATTTCGAAGGAGTCGGCATTGGAGTTGTCCTGATATCGAAATAGGTCAACGCAACCCGGTATCTACCAAACTCAGATTTCCTTGCACCAACAGTATGGCAGAATATGAAGCCTGCATCTTAGGGCTCAATATGGCCATTGACATGAATATCTAGGAGTTGTTAGTAATTGGTGACTCAGACATGCTAATACACCAAGTATAAGGAAAATGGGCTACCAAGAATTCAAAGATACTGATGTATCTGCACCATCTACAGGAATTGAGAAAGATGTTCGCGAAGACAGAATTTTGGCACGTCCCCAGAGTTCAGAACGAGTTTGCCGATGCATTGGCCACTCTATCATCCATGATACAACACCCAGATAATAACATCATTGATCCTATTCCAGTGAAGATCCATAAACAGTCGTCATATTGTGCCCATGTTGAAGAAGAAGCAGATGCAAGACCATGGTTCCACGACATCAGGGAATACTTGTCAAAGGGAGAGTACCCAGAGCTTGCAAATCACACTCAGAAACGCACGCTCCGGAGATTGTCCAACAATTTCTTTCTCAGCAGAGGAAACCTATACACGAGAACTCCCTACTTGGGATTATTGAGATGTGTTGATGCAAAGGAAGCTTCCAGACAACTTGAAGAGATACATGCTGGGACCTGCGGCCCACAAATGAATGGTTTTGTATTGGCAAAGAAAATAATCAGAGTCGATTACTTCTGGATGACCATGGAAACGGACTGCATCCAGTGTGCCTAGAAATGCTACTGATGTCAGGTACATGCAGATATGATAAAGGTACCCCCAAATGATCTCAATGCAACAAGCTCGCCCTGGTCGTTCTCTGCCTGGGGAATGGACATAATTGGACTGATAGAGCCTACTGCCTCGAATGGAAACAGATTCATCTTAGTAGCTATTGGTTATTTCACCAATTGGGTCGAAGCAGCATCCTACAAAGCAGTAACTAAGAAAGTTGTGGCAGAACACAAGAACTCCACAGCCTATAGACCTCAGATGAATGGAGCTGTAGAAGCCGCCAACAAGAACATCAAGAAGATATTGAGAAAGATGATAGAAAAACACAGACAGTGGCACGAAAAGCTATCATTTGCCTTACTGATATACCGCACCACAGTCCGCACATCAACTGGGGTAACTCCTTATTTACCGGTTTATGGTACGGAAGTTGTTATTCCTGCCGAAGTGGAGATCCCTTCCTTAAGAATCATACAAGAAGCTGAGCTCAATGATGCAGAACGGATAAAAGGCCGGTACAAGCATTTGGCCCTCATAGATGGGAAAAAGGATGAATGCAATATGTTACGGACAACTTTATCAGAGTAGAAGGACCAAAGCTTTCAACAAAAGAGTCAAGCCAAGACAGTTCACACCGGGGCAACTGGTGTTAAAGAAGATCTTTCCACATCAAGACGAAGCCAAAGGGAAATTCTCTCCCAACTGGCAAGATCCGTATATGGTTCATCGAGTACCGATGGGAGTAGCTCTCATACTTGCAGAAATGGACGGAGAAGTCTGGCCAAAACCAATCAATTCAGATGCATTCAATTGCTACTATGTGTAATTCTTTATGATGTAAACTGAACTACGCCTGACTTGATTCCCGTTTAAGAGGGGATACGTAGGCAGCCCTATGGGTTTGGTCACAATTCAATAAAAATCTCATTTCCCCCCACAATTGGAAACTGGGGCAGAATTTTGAGAAGGACCCTCAAAATTCTGAAGCAAGTTCAGCCGATCGCAGCATATACAACGGTCATAATCATCAACCATCTAACTGGGGCAGAATTTTGAGGAGGACCCTCAGTCTTGAACCATGTCACGGTCGTCGGTTCATCTAAATTTCTCAAAATATATTTTACTATGTCTTTATAAAATCATGCACGTTTTCAAAATATAGCTTTATTTAGCAAACGCTACCCCGATGACATAAGCAGGATCATCAGACCAAGCAGAACGAAGCAAGCAAAGCCAACGGGGATACGAACCAACCTTCCCCATCTACAGAACTCACAATTTTTCTTTGGATGTAGGAATAAAGAACAAACAAGTTTCGAAGTCACGAACTTCAACACAGTCACAAATGCAAGGTTTACTATCAGCACAAAAGAACGAACGTGCTCCAGAGTCATAGTTCTCACAACAATCGCAATACCACAACTTATTACCAGCTAAGAAATCCTATTAGCATTTGCTATTTGTTCCTTTGAATAGGGTCAAACCCTGCCTTCATCTTGCATGGGACTAAGCTTTGTCCCACATTTACATGAGGTTAAGCTCTACCTCCATTTGCATAAGGCTAATCTCTGTCTTCCTATCTGCATAAGGCTAATCCCCTGCCTTCCCTTGCATAAGGCTATCTCTGCCTTCCTATCTGCATAAGGCTAATCTTCTGCCTTCCCTTGCATAAGGTTAATCTTCTGCCTTCCTATCTGCATAAGGCTAATCCCCTGCCTTCCCTTGCATAAGGCTATCTCTGCCTTCCTATCTGCATAAGGCTAATCTTCTGCCTTCCCTTGCATAAGGTTAATCTTCTGCCTTCCTATCTGCATAAGGCTAATCCCCTGCCTTCCCTTTCATAAGGCTATCTCTGCCTTCCTATCTACATGGGGCTAAGCTCCTCCTCCAGTTTACTTTTTCAACGAGACTAAGCGCTGTCTCTCAAGCATTATCTACTTAGCTTCTCTTTCGGGCTAAGATCCACCCTTCAATTCGCAAGACTAAGCTCTGTCTTGTTAGCATTATATTATTGCATATCATGGGCTGAAATATCGCCAACCTGTCCAAAGGCGTCATAATCTAACGGCATCATCCTCATATCTGGAAGACACCATGTCATGGCCTGAGGATCTCTCTCAATTTTCATATCATTATTCAAAGGCATAATAGTTCGGAGGCACCATCTTCATAGCCCGAGAACATCATTTCATGGCCTGCGAATCTCTCATCAAACAATTCATGGCTCGGGACATCATGGTCTAAGGACGTCATCCTTAACCGTCCAAAGACAACTTTCATAGTTCAACGGGAACCTGCATCATGTTTAAAATTATACATAGTATACGCTTGTATTTCTTTTATTTGCAGGTAACTCGGCGAGCAACGACTATCCCAGCAGGAGCAATCCCGCTCCAGTTCTCCCAACCGTCTCGAACCCGATATTCCGTAAATCGTCCAGTCGCATATCCCTAGATGTTGCGTCTGTTCTTGTGATAACTTCATCAGTATACTTTGCCGATGAATCCAAAACTACATACGACCTGATTCCTTTAAAACCAGGGATATGTAGGTAGCTCAGAAATCAGGGCGCAGCCCTAAATCTCTCAAATTGTTTCGCTCGGTCAAATTGGCCATCATATCTTTACCCGACAACTCTTCCATCCTTTCCGGGTAAAGAGGGGCAGCTGTTGATACCCAATTTTCCCCAAAATATTTTAAAATTAAAAATCATGCATTAATAGAACTTGGTATTTTTTCAATTTTCCTATATTTTTATTAATTTACCCAACATTTTATTTCCAAAATTGCATCACAAATGATTTAAAAGCATTTTTTGGTTTTATTTATCGTTTATGGTCCCATTAAGACTAAATTATTTCATAATTAGCCAAATTGGCACCTTTTGGCTATAATTTCAATAACTTTGCAATTACAGCCCAATCATATAATTCTGTACTATTTTTTACCAAAATTTAATCATTTTGTATTTTAATACTAAATAATCTTTTTAAAACTATTTTCTATGCATGAAATTTATTTTTATTATTATTAGTTATTTTATAAGTTATTTTAATTAATTTA
Organism: Nicotiana knightiana; assembly: GCA_005239525.1. NCBI lineage: Eukaryota > Viridiplantae > Streptophyta > Magnoliopsida > Solanales > Solanaceae > Nicotiana > Nicotiana knightiana. The sequence continues at coordinate 42,805 of ML413608.1, forward strand.
GATTGGGTATTTGTCAAATAGCCTATTCTATTTTTGATTCTAACCTATTGAAATCAGCCCAAAACACCTAATTATGCTAGCCCAATAGACCCAAGCCCAATTCCTAAATAGACCCAACCCAATTCCGCCCAAATCCTGTCCGTTGATCATTTTTTATCAACGGTCCAGGTTAATTCTTACCTTAATTAACCTAAGAGACTACCCCCACCCCCCCAAACCCCTCATTTCCCTCACACTCACCCCTCGTCACCCCTTCCCCTTCTCTCTCAAATTATCTCAAAAACCCTAGCCCTCAAGCGCCATCACCGGCATAAACTCCACCCTGTGATGTTTCTATGCATTCTCCGGCCAGTCCTGGCCTTATACGCTCCATGGCTCTTCGATTTTATGACTCCTTGAAAGGGTTTCAAAGGATTCCGACCGGTTCTGATTCGAATCTGTGTTTATCGTCCTGTCTCAGCCCACTTTTCGTTTGTAAGTAATGATCTCGCCTTGTTTTCGTTACGAATCTATGGTTTCTAAACATATGTTCCCACATCTGCTATGTTTTCTAAAGAAACCCTAGTCTATTATATTCGATCATTTCCAGATCTGTATAGATCTGAAGGATCAAGCACTATTACATGTTTTCTTTGAAAACTTCCGGTTTTAAATGATTGTTATGATTTTCGCTAAACCAGGGTTCATCCCAAAATTGTTTTGCAAAGGTCTTTCTGACTTCTAAGTGTTTAATTGATTTTATTTCATCTTTGTGACTGATTTGTGCAAAGAAATATTTAAACCTGGTTGATTTTGTGCGATACTCTGATTTTTTCTAAACTCTGCTTCGATTCTGGGTACTTTCTGTGTTAACAATCATAATACTTGGCTCTATTTTTTGACCTAAGCATGTTTTCTTTGTCAAATCCATTACTCTGTGATTTTTCCCTAATTAATCTTTATTAGGGTTCGAATATGTATTTTTATGAGGTTTACTTAGTTCACTTTCTGTTTATAAAAGTTGAGTAGTTATTTCCAGAAATTAGTGTTATTTTAAAAGTTTTGGCTGATTGATTCACTCTATTAGAGATTCATGTACGTAATTCTTGATTGTTTCCTTGTTTATGACCTTAATTTGGTCCTTTGCCGATTCTTTAGATGGCACAATTGGGGTTATTTCCTTAATTAGGCCCTTGTATTACCGTTTGGTCAAGGAGTCTGTTCTGAACTCCCTTATTTGGTTTGAACTTCTTGCCTTAATTAACCCCTAGTATTACCGTTTGGATAATTTCCCTTAATTAAAGGAGTCTATTCTGAACTCCTTTACGTGATTGAATCCTGTGATTGCCCTAATTGATTGATCTCTGATCCCTTTACCTTATTATGTTATACTCTTAAACTACTATATATACACTCTTATTTTTTACCTCTCAGACACACACAATAGTCTACTACACATGAACACCCTAGTTCAAACTCTATCTCTCACAATCAAAGCTTTCTGCTCTCTTTCTGTGTTACTTACTATTATTCTGAGTTAGCCGGCTGCAAGCCAAGGCTAACTATTGTGCTCTCCTGTCCCTTCGCTTTTGTGTTTACTGTCTTCTTTACTGGTATGTTCTGATTTCAGTTCAAGTCCCAAACCAATATGCTTCTTTTACTGCTTCAGTTTATCATGTTTCTAATATGTTTCTATCTGTGGTTTTGTTGTTCAACTTGCAACTAATATGTCTACTTTACTGCTTTATCAGCATACTTCTGAATATGTCCAACCCCCTTTGTAGTATACCCCAGTGTGACTTTGCCTTAATTATGTTTTCCCTGATTTCCATCATGAACCCTTTTGTGCAAAGCAGTTAGCTATCCTAAGTTGTCTGATCCTGTGTTGGTTCTGAGATTCATGATATGTTGATTCCCTAAACCCCTATAAGAATTTTCATGNTTCTAAGAATTTTCATGTTCCTGTAACTATGTGTGCACTACACGTGCTCTATGTGTCCACAATCCCCATCACCCCTGTGTGTAGATTTGTTCTTCCTGTTTTGGTTATGTTCGGTTTTGGCTCTATGTTTGATATGTTGATTTTAATTATATAACTCTCTCTTTTCAAAAGTTGTTTTACTGAATGACTCCCTCTTTTATTTCACAAACTTATTTCAAGCAAGTCTCTTTTAACATTGTTTTCTTACTAAAACCTTTTCAAAACTATATCAAGCACTGTCACTCTATTCTTAGGTCCTTAAGTTCTGCCCCTCTAATGTGTGACTGCTTAGGGGTCCCTCTGAACTCTGATGCATTAGAGCTGGCTCTTCCATACTGTACTTACTCATTTATGGTTGTTAAATCTGGGTGTGAGCACTGCCCGGGATCCCTTGAGGTCCTTAGGGAACTCTAACACACCCAGATATGAGAAAGACTATGAAACATTTGGGCATTTGAGGTTTTGAGAATCTGGGCCTGTTTTCAGGCTCCCTATAGTGTAACTTATTATTTTTCTTTATCCACGTATGTAATTCATTCACATTGGTTTGTAATAATTGATGTAAACGAATATTGCGGATTGATAGTGAAAATGGTAGGGTAGTTATATATGTTACCAATATCAATGGGTAGAAATCATGCCTTAGGTTTACATTTCCTATATGTGCATTAGAATCCATGTTAAGGACCAATACATGCAAAGCATATCATACATTCGATATCATGCTCTTAAGTTTCATGTACACTGTTTCAGCATCTCATTTGACATTATTTTCATCACTTAGAAATCCTGCTTCTAGGCTAAATAACAACATTAACATGAAAACTGTTGCTACTGCATATTCTGAAATCATGTTGTAACTTTTTGTGCATCTAGAAATCATGCTTTTTTTTAGGAATTTTGCATATAAATAATTTTGCATCTTATAATGTTCATACTAGATACCCTGTCTTAGGATCTCACTAAGTCACGCCTAGCTAAGCTACTGATTCATGAAAAAGGACATAAGACAGTCTCACATATGATTATCCTGTGTTAGTAAAACTGGTAATAAACTATGTGTCTTTGCAACACTTAGAACAACATGCTTTAGGTAAAACAACTTCCAAACTGTTTTAATAATTCTGTTAACTATTGTGCATTCTGCCACGCCTAGGCAAGCCTTAGGTAACCAACTTGTATGAAACTGGAAAACTGTTGCTTTTGTGTTTACTGCTTAATGGTTAACATGCTTAAAATCAGTAGGCAAACTGATTAGGGCCCCTGCTTGTGGGTTTATAAAATAAATCTGCATATCTCTTGTGTATTCTGATACTCACCTAGACATCATCTTTTAGGATCCTGCTCAATAATACTGCCCTTGTTTGTGTTTGAGACGTGTTGTTTACATGCAATATCTGTGGAGGTAAACCTGAGCCTCTTAAATTGCTTCTTTCTATTTTATCTGTTATAGTCCTATTTGTTTTTGCTTGTCGCCTAGTATTTTCCCCTTTCAACCTTAGGGGTCTGTTTAGAACTGCCTTTAAGTAGGAGTCCCAATCTCCTCTAGGACCATTGAGGAGGGACGGGTAACATCATGCATAGAGATCGTTAAATAAACTCGCTTAATAACCGCTAAAGGGTGGGGAAGGGTAGACATGGATATGATAGCCGGTGCGCTAATGCAACGTGTAGCTCCTCATTGAGGAGTGATTACCGGGCATTGCACTGATGTGATCCTACAGGATAAACAACCTAGGACCCCTATCCCTTACATATGTGTGTTTAGATCATAACTCTTTCAAAACCTTATATGTGTGCCTAGACTCTAAACCTTTTAATTTTTAGCACATATGTGTGCTTAGACTGCGAATTTTCTGAAAAACATTTATTTACCTATGTGTTTTTGTTGTTTATGTGCTACCTGTTTTAAAATTCACAAAGTTTGTTTGGTCGGGAACCACAATTGTGGACTTCGAGGGGTGCCTAACACCTTCCCCTTGAATTAATTTCAATCCATTACCCTATCTCTGTTTATCCAATGTGTGTTTGTAAATGAACCTTAGTAGGTGCCCTAACGCACCTTAATTCGTTAGGTGGCGACTCTTCAATTCCTTACCTCT
>ML413611.1:572-35315 GCA_005239525.1 Nicotiana knightiana
TTATGGTAGATAGAGTGTTCATGATTGATAGAGACAACTAATCAAGCTATATGAAGTATCCAAAAAGTAAGTTCACCGACGGGGGAAACCATAACGTTAGACCTTTATTACAATTGTTTATACCTTATTGTAGTTAATCTTTAGTTTTAATATTTTCATTCAGTTGTAGTAGTTTAAACAACACCAAGTGAAAGTTTAGTATTCTGACAGCTTGCTTGATACGTTAACTCCCTGTGGGATCGACTCTGGGCATAATACCCCGGATTATATTTGCAACGTCCGCTTATTCTTTTATTAGACATAGTTGAGCGTGATCACAAGTCTTCCAAAAATAATGGATGGGTTGAGTAAATGCTCATAACTGACCCATTATTCAAGGAGAATGGATACTGAGATTTATCCCTATAAATAGACATAGTTTTATCACAATCAAAGGATCCAACTTTCTTCTCGACAATTCTATACATTGTAATTCGTATCATCTTGCTCCGAAGTTAGCCATAGTTTGGCCCTTCAAGCTCTGTTCGGCTCAACATCCTGTCAAGGATTATTCAATAAGAATTATTTCTTCTCTGCTTTATTTTTATTATATTATCTGTCATTGAATTTATTTTCCACTTCTCTATCATGTTGTATTAACAAAAATTATATCTTTCGGATTGAATCGGTTGCTTGTGGCCCGTCACATAAAATTATTGCTTTGACCTTGAAAACTATTTTTTGGGTTAAACAGTTTGGTTCCATTACCGGGAACTCAAGAAAATTTACTATTCAACCAAATATACTAACAATTTTTGTTGATATTTTCTTGCTTTCAGTTTAAACCTTCATCATGGCCGAAATTTCCCAATGAACACAGTTGAGGACAACCAAGCTTGAGATGGCTTTACCATGAGAAAGGAAAAGGAAATAATAGCCGTGATACTGATATATAAGCAACAAGTAGAGAAAAATAGAGAATGTACATCGGCATATTGGTACCACAACTATTAGTACCGAAACTTATTAAAGAATCTATGCCAAACAGTACCGAGACATGAAGTTCAGGTACATCAGGTAATTTTAATTTGAACAATTTAGTTCTAACTTGATAGAAACAGATCAAGTAACAAGACGAGCGAATAGAACACCTCTGGGAATTACCGACTATTCCATGAGAATGATATGCAGCGCCGAGCTTTAAATGGAGAAAGGAACGGATGTTCAAATGAAAGTCAAAAATAGGTTCGAGCAAAGAGATATGGGATTTTCTTCACGGGCTGAAAAAGATCCGAACCTTCTCGAACAGGTAAGGAATCACCTTGCAAAATTGAAAACTTTCACAGGAGAAGAATGAAGGTTACGAAAAGCAGGGGTAAAACACCCACGAGATTATTTACAACGATACCGCACCTGACAACTGGAAAAAAAAAGATAGGTGCGGGATGGATAATTGAAGACTACGAGGAAGAAGGTTCATTAATAGCCATGGAAAATTACACAAATAATTTCGGATACAACCATTGAACCGAAAGAATCAAAAGCCACGAGGTCAAATGCTGAAGAATTAGGAACTATCATTGGCTTCCCAAATAGGAAGGTTTATGCTGGTCAAGACTCGACACCGAGTTTAAAGGCAAGTTGATTAAACTTTTACATGTTAATGCAAATTGCTTTGCTTGCTACCATTGTAACCATAACAGGTGTACCACCAGAGACAATGGTTTATATGCTCAATATTGACCCGCGGTATAATCCAGTCAAGCAAAAGAAGAAACCAAAGCCAAATAATAAAAGATCAAGTTATGGAACCTCGAAGGTGGGTTTAGTCCGAAAAGTCGAATCATTCCGATTCGTTGCTAACATTAACCCATCATCACTTTCAAAATTCCGAGGAGAAAGATGATTGCTAGTATATCATATTGTCTCGAATGCTCGATAAATGCAATCTTAATTCAAGCAGAGAAAGGTACACAATCTCTTATCTATTATAGAATGCTTTTAGACATGGAAATTGCATATCTATATTTCGAGAAGGTGGCATTAATTGCTATTGCCCCAAATCTAAAGCTTTATTGTCAGTAACATTCGATTCTCGTAGCCACTATATTTTCATTATACAATATTTTGCATAAACGAGAACTGTCAAGAAGGCTAGCTAAATGAGTAGTCAAACTTATGGAATATGATATTATTTATCAGCCACATACGGCCATAAAAACACAAGTCTAGCATATTTCATGACTAATCTTTGCTTGAGCATATTACCTGAAGCTGAAATCAAAGTACATGTTATTTCTGAAATAATTCTCGGGATCTGGACCTTTTACATAATTAAGTCCACAAGTATTAAAAGTCCTTGGTTAAGGACAATGCTTAATCCCTATCAGAAAAAGTATTTAGATTTCACAAAAGTTAGTTTATTACTAACAACAAAGATGAGTATAAAGCATATGATACAGGCTTGAATTAGCTGGGGACTCAGAATAAAAGTATTGATTTGACGATTGATCAAATCCAAGAAAACTATGCAACCCAAGAAAATCAAGTCGGATGTGCTAGTCTCGGATCTACTGCTAATATCACTGACCCCAGAAGAAACTTCGGACTCTTATTGAGAAATATCATTTTCGGATCAAACAATATCAGGATCAAGTCATCCCTTATCTGGGCGATCCCTGATTTATCATCAATTAGAATGAAAATGAGGTAAGCCCGACTAATTTAATTTTGGCATAATAACTTCATTGATTACTAGCAGAATGGGACTTTACCTACAGACAAGCACACTCTCGACAACTCTGAGTGTGTCTCATCCGGTACTGCCTTATTGAAGGAGAATTATATTTGAGAATATTCAAGGCTCCAAAAGCTAAAGTGCCACATGTACCAAACAAACAAAATATATGATGCGAGAAATCTACAAAGAAAGCCGTGAAAATTACTCCGGTAATAAGGCAAGATATCGCATGGTCCTCGACAACATTTTGGAACCTTTGTAGTTCCCGGCCAGAGTAAAAAATAAAGAAAGAGCTCTGGTACCATCTCTATGCTGTAACTAGACCATTTGAAAGTCCATCAACAATGGAACTGGCTATCCTATCCGAGATTATTAAACTGGGGACTGTCAAATTATTTTTCTAGTGTTTAAGTTCTCATACCTCAAAACTCAAACACTAGGGAGATCACTTATACTTGAAGATTAGTCAATCCGACTTGACATTATAATAAGTGATTCAAACAATCGATTGCTTTGGGAGATAAATTTCTAAGAGTATTCTCACATTATTTACCACAATCTCAACTCGGTCAGTTGTATTGCTCGTATCAAGCATAAACACTTCAAACAGTGTTGAATGGGATCTTCAAAAATTCATATACTTCTCTTACACAAAAAGGATCGAGAACTCCATGTCGAGTAAAGAATCCCACGGTAATAAACGAGGCTTTTATGTTCAATTCAACATAAATGTATGCAAATATTCGATCATAATAAAGTTCACTTTGAACAAACACATGGCTTATATTCGGTCCAACAACGACCATTCAAGTTAAAAAGCCTTTCTTAATGGCTAATCATATTATGATTCGGATCGATTATCCCGAACATCTCAAATATTATTTTGGACATGTGTCCCTCTCTACTCAGAAGTATGTTCATATACTCAAATTTGAATTCAAAATCCATTCAGATTTAATGTCTCTTCAAGACAAATCTACTAAGATCTATATTTATTTGGGATCAGTATTCCCTCAGACTCAATGTCTTACCGAGATCAATACTCCAGGAAATCCTACCAGGATTAATACTTCCACATACTAAAAGTCTACTCAGATCAATCGATCTTCTTTTACGCCTGAATGAAAAGGAGACGTCCTTTTCATAGCGTTTAAATATATAAAAGGGCCTATTTTATTTAAAAGTTAGACACCCAAGGGTGCAACATTAAGACATCGCACATGTAACGATGCATCCAAATATATATTTCAAGTCTGTAAGACTAAATATGAGCACTCAAATAAATTCATAAAGTGCCATGAAAAGTTAGTACTCGGATAAATTCCCTAAAGTACCAAATGATGATATTAGACCCGAAAGACACGAGGAAGTAACTGAATTCCCGGTCTAGGTCCCAACCCTTCTGATGAAATAAAAGGGTTAAGTAGTCATCATCCAAAAATTATAAACCTTCGAGTCCCGTATGTAATTTCCTTTTCAGGAAATGGACCACATGGAAGGAATAATCAAATGCTAATACTTCAAAGCTCTAACACTTGGGGGACTATAGAAGGCGAAAAAGACTGGGAAATTCATACCTCAAGTCAAGCCTAAGTTCTACCCAACAAATCGAAAGTTAAGAGCGAAGTCAAGAGCCAAAAATGCAAGCCTGATTCAAAAACCTACAAAGAAAACACCCGTGGATGTAAACGAATGTTCAGGTTAAAGGCAATATTTAGTCAAGGGTTGCAAGATATACCCTTGTATTTATTAAAAACTGTTGTCAATAAAAACAGTTACAGGTAAAAACCCATACCTTTATAAAACTGTTACAAACAAAAAACTGTTACAAAAGAAAACAGTTACGAAATACAAACTTGTATCAAACCTGTTAAAAGAAAACAGTTGCAACATGAGTTTTAGACGCTAATCAAACAAATGTAAAATGTTGTGAAAGATCAAACAAAAACTTTCTTCAAAAACATTCTTAAACATGTGAAAAATTCCTATCACTCTATTACATTATTACACCATTATGAAGTTGAGACGTCTTCTTTATTAAGTGTCGATCAAAAAGGGCCCTCTTTTATAAACCGTGCCTAATACAACAAAGTACGAGTAATCTAAAGCATTTTTATAAATGCAAAGACTTAAAGTGTGAAACAAAAACCCAAACATTAAAGTAGGCAGAAAACAAAGCCGAAATTTATATCGAACTTGCCAAACATAAGGCAAACATTTGTCTTCAAACCCCGAAACAAGACAGGGGTAAACCAACCACTTATTGACGAAACGAACATGAGCGTTGGAGTTGTCATCTGAATCTCTAAGTTCTGCACTCTTTTTTCCTTTGTCCGGTTTTTGTCCCTATTGTGTTTTTTCGGCAAGATTTTTAATGAGGTAGAGGCAATGGAGAAAAGGATAAAATCTTCCACTTCCAGGTCATATCACAGTGAATAACCGGAAAGTGGGGGGACTATCTGTATTGGCAAAAAATAGACTCGCATGTGGGTCTATTAAAAGGCAGCACGTGTCAGCAAAGCTTGGAGAAAAGTAAAGAATGACTTATAAGCTGATATGTGAAACACCCCCTGGACCGAACATACTCATACTGTGCCTGATAGCCTCGGAACTGGTCATCATAAATAGCTCGGAACAGGTGCGGGAGAATATCTCATAATTACAAATGAGGAAGGAATCAATTAATCCCGGATTATATGGGATTTATTATCATTACTCCATCAGTTACAAATTAATTATGTAACGTACAATAACTGATGGTAACGGTCAGAACAAGGCAATCAATTGCAAGATTGACTCAACAGGCACGAGATTGACTCAACAGGAACGAGAGTAACTCATCAGGCACAGGATTGACTAATCAGTTATGGAATTAACTCATCAATTACGAAATTAACTCATCAGTTATGAAATTCCAGCATTTACACAACTGTTACAAGTCTTCCAAAAGTAATGGATGGGTTGAGTAAATGCTCATACTGGACCCATTATTCAAGGAGAATGGTTACTTAGATTTATCCCTATAAATAGACATAGTTTTATCACAATCAAAGGATCCAACTTTCTTCTCGATAATTCTATACATTGTAATTCATATCATCTTGCTCCCAAGTTAGCCATAGTTTGGCCCTTCAAGCTCTCTTCGGCTCAACATCCTATCAAGGATTATTCAATAAGAATTATTTCTTCTCTGCTTTATTTTTATTATATTATCTGTCATTGAATTTATTTTCCACTTCTCTATCACATTGTATTAACAAAAATTATATCTTTCGGATTGAATCGGTTTCTTGTGGCCCGTCGCATAAAATTATTGCTTTGACCTTGAAAACTATTTTTTGGGTTAAACAAAGATGCCAGACAACTTGGTTACAGGAGCAAGGCTTCTGAAAGCAGCAAAAAAAATATTGATAGAGAAACAAAGTATTACTTAGCTTGGTATAATGTGTAGCATAAGTATGTCAGGAATTTTCGTGTCTTACAATGGCTTTTGAAGTCACTATTTATGACTAAACATAGGGAACAATGTTCTAGGATCAAACCCCTATTAAATGACAATAATGAGGGCCATTGATGAATATGCAACGAAAAGCTACGAATGCCAAAATTTTCTATAACAGATGTGTATTTAATGCTGAAAAATATTATGCATTGAATGTCATGGTAGAAAATATTCGTTTGTCCCCGTTGATAATGCTCAAAGGGGTCTAACCAATGTCAACCGAAGTTGTTTTCCTCGGCCTTGACTTCCATTTGCATCATCTTCTGCCTGTCCTCGGTTCCACGTGTCATTCTGTTATTCGAGTATTTAATGTGAACTGATTTTATCATATACAGATAGTCCCCCTGCTTTCCGGTGGCACATCTTTGTGTCACCAGGAAGTTGGTGAAGATTCCTTTCTTGGTGAAATTTTTTTGAACCCTTCTAAAAAGTTTTTGATGCTTGGTTAGAAGAATGTCTCATCGCATTTATTACCCCTGTACACGTGTGACTCCATGATTTAGTAATCGTTTTGCCGATTCTCGAGGTAATCATGGCCGCGATTTTAGCTGCCTATTCTTTTGCTTATACGCCTCATTCTTCTTCTTTTACACTTAACAATTTTACAAACTCTCTCAACTTCTTTGCATTCAACTCTTTCTTGCTTTCACTCTTCTTTAATCTTCTTCTTCAAATAACTCTTATTCTTCTTCCAAGAACTCAAGTTTTTTCTTGGGTGGGGGTCCAAAAGAGAGTTGTTTACCCTTAAAAATGAGTAATGATTAAATTTGCTCGTGGTTTAAAGGATACGTAATTTAATTTAACATGAATGATGTAAGAACAACAAATAATTAAATTAAATATAGATAAAATGATGAAGCCAAATATAACGTAACAATTAAGCCTGGATTTGAATTGAATACTGAGATTGGCTTCGATTGAGCCCTAAATATGGGCTCGATTGTAACTAAAGAAAAGGAGAACTGAAGAACACTTTTTAGCAACAGCTAGAAGACAAAATAAACTTTATTGCTCTAATATGTGTGCTAACAATGATATAAAATATAAAAGTTATGTCGTTTAAATGTCGATCTTCCGTTGTTATTGGATGGGATTTGGACCATAATATATCCGGTTGAGGGCAGATATTACGGCTCCCTTCTCATCGTGCTAAATCATTTCTCTTTTTCCTTAGTCCCGAAACTTCATTCTACCCAGATCCTATGTTCAATCGAACCCGATACCGGGTGCGCAGTCCGTCCTCTCGGTTTGAAAATGAGGAACCCTTTGGCCTTACTCGAGGTTGCGTCAGATCATGCTTCGCTCTCATTTCTTTATTGGAAAGTCGGGCATTATATTATCTTCGATTTTACCCGTACAAAGATAGTCCCCTCACTTTTCGGAGAGCAGATTTATTGGAGTGACGAGAAGTGATTAATTGACCCTAACTCATCTCTTTGTACATTACAATCGGGTCGATGAGTCAGTGAAACGTCCCATCAGTCGCGTCGTTCTAACTTCAAACATGTATCAGCCGCCGATTGACCGTCCTCGTATATGAAACGTCAAGTATTAATTACCTCTTGCTATAATAGCTTCGATCCTTTTTTACTTTTTTTAATTTTCATTACGAGAACTTCTTAATTTACCCCCAAACTTTTCACTTGCTCTTAACCTCCTCAAATCTTCATGCTTTGTTCTTCATATCCTGATATCTTCATCTTCCTATCTTCAAATCTTCATACTTCTTCCTTGAATCTTTAATTTGTTTCTCAAGCCTCGGTACTTCATCATGAAAGCTTCCAACGGTCTCGGATGGAGGTGAGCTAGGTCGAGTTCTAGCTCAAGGAGACGGTCTTGCAGAAGGACATGTACAAAGCTCTTAGCGAGCAAAAAGATGAGGCCCTCAAGGACCCCCCCCCCCCCCCCATTCTCCAAGCTGAGTTGGAAAAAGCTCAAAGGGAAGCCTCGTCGGTGAAACAAGAGAACGTCGCACTGGTCAAAAAGGTAAGATTATTTGAGATTAATAACGATGGGTTAAGTGTAGTATCTAACGTCACAACCTCCTAGGTCCAAGAGAAGATAGACCTGATCGTCCAGCTCTGAGTTGAAATGAACAAGCTTAAAGAGGCTACAAAAGAGGATTTGGCATCGATCAAGGACCAGCTTAGGGTGATGAAGGATAAGGACAAATAGCGGTCTCGGCTAAATGATGAGCTCCGAGCACAACTGCGTTCAGTTGTCTCGTAACGGGATGCCCTTGGCCGGGAGTATATCGCATTGAAGTCTAAGTTAGAGGAAGCTTTAACCAATTCCTCCGAGGTCCATGATGTGATGTCCCAATACAAGAACGACGTGGAGATAGTCAAGGCCCGCTTAATAACAAAGGCCGAATATAAAAAATGGGTACCCCAGAGGGAGACCCATGAGAAGATTCATGCCAGGGGGGTCGATCTATCGGCTGAGATTCAAGAGGCTAAGAGGCTTAAGGCCGACGCTAAAGATATATATGAGCCCAAGGATTCCGGCAGTGAATCGGGCTCTGGTGAAGATTAGGCGGAGATGCCTTAGTTTATTTTTCATTTTCTTATGTACATTTTTTTGTTTATTTTGAGGCCGTTTTACCGTGCCTTTGCAAATATTTTTGGAATATATACAAAAATTTCCCTTCAGTTATACTGTGTCTTTTACTTTTCACTATTTGTTTGCAACTCTTTATTTGAAGAATGTTATTATCGCCTTAACATAAAATTGGAGATAATTAGAGTGCTCGTTCCCCTAAAGCCCGAATGAGGCCTGGTTTCAATAACAACTATGAGTTGCTTAGGCTTCAAATATCTAATAAAAATGAAGATTTTAAGATACTTTAATGTTTCAATCGTACACGATGGTGTTTTGCCGATGTTGGCCTTTTTTAATAGGTTTTAATCATGTGTAAGGGCCTTATTTTCTAAGTACGGACTTGGACGTCTCCGAGTCATTTTAAGTTGGTTGTAGCCTTTCATGTTTAATCCATGCCTAGTAGGCTCGGTGCCTCTGGGATTCAGTAGGCCGTGTTGTCCGATCTTATTATTAGAAAATAGTCCCCGACTCGGGGATGCCCATGGGCTCTAGGATTTTGCACCCATTATTTGTTCTAAATAAATTAACGAATATATCGGTGGTGCAAATGCGATGTGATGAAATATAGAGGGCGAATTGCATTCATTACTTTACGTGTTGAGTACATGATCGAAGGCACAGAAGCTTTCTGCCATGACAAGAATGAGCTACCCGGGCACGGTTCGTTTGATTGTTTGGCCCTTACAATGAATTCTAATATTCAAGCATTGGCTTTTATCATCAAATAAAAATATCTTCTAGGGATCAACTTAGGGCGTAATTTCTCCCCCAGTAATCGGGACTGATCTCGTGAGGGCTCGAATACTATTGGTCCTGTACGGGTGGTCAGCAATTCTGGCCTTAAGTCGTTCTTCAAAACTAAGGTAGTACATTGTACTATTGCCTCGTTAAAAACCTTGCCATAAAACCCAGTTCGGGAAAAACCGGTCCAAGGAAAAAAGAGTACAACACGTGCTTTCAGACATAATTGTCAAATTTATCCTTGACCGAATACCTGCATAAGTTAGTTCAAAGCATAACAAATTTCAAAGGAAATTGTGTTCGTACCTTAGTAGTAGTACCACTTTAAGTGTGCCACATTCCAGTTGTTTGGTAGATGTACACCATTCCCTAACTCAATCTTATATAATCCTTTCCCGTTATACTAGCAAATATATACGGGCCTTCTCTATTCGGGCCTAGTTTCCCATCGATTGGGTTCTTGGTATGTCGCATAAATTTCCTTAATACCAAGTCCCCGACTTGGAAATGTTGAAGGTTATCCCTCCGATTGTAGTATCTCCCTATTCGCGGGCCGCTAATAGGATCAGGGCGACTTCGCGCCTTTCGTCCGATAAGTCTGAGCTTATGTCCATGGCCTCGTCATTTGACATATCAATAGCTTATTGGAACCTTAGGCTTGGTTCCCCTACTTCGACCGGGATCAAAGCTTCCGTGCCATAGACCAAATAGAACGGGGTCGCATGGGTGCTTGACTTCAAAGTTGTTCGATATGCCCACAAGACTTCGGGCAAGATTTCTTTCCACTTTTCCTTCGAATAGCATCAATTTGTTCTTCACATTTTGAAGTATAGTTTTTTCTGTTGACTCCACTTGAATGTTCCCACTAAGGTGGTAAGGTGTCGACAATATCTTTTTAATTTTGTAGTCTTCGAGAAACGTACTTACCTTATTTCCGATGATTGCTTCCTATTGTCACAAGAAATCTCGGCCGGTATCCCGAATCGGCATATTATATGATCCCAGATGAAGTTGATGACCTCTTTCTCCTGAACCTTTTCAAATGCATGTGCATCGACCCACTTGGAGAAATAATCGGTCATGAGTAGTATGTATTGGGCTTTATCGGGTGCCCATGGCAAGCGACCGACGATGTCCATCCCTCATTTCATAAATGACCATGGTGATAGGACCAGGTGAAGCATTTCCTTTGGTTAAGGAATCATTGGGGCGTGCCTTTGGCATTTGTTACATTTTTGAACTAAGTGTTTTGCATCATTCTCCATCTCGTTCGAGTAGTAACCGGCTCTGGTCAATTTCCAAACCAGGGATTTCGCTCCCAAATGGTTTCCACAAGCACCCTCGTGTACTTGTCTCATGGCACAGTCAGTCTCCCCGGACCTAAACACCTAGCTAGTGGCCTTAAAAAGGATCTTTTGTATAATATTCCCTCGGCCAAGCTGAACCTGACAACTTTAGTACGTAGGGCCCTTGACTCCTTGGGATCCGATGGTAATTTCCCTTTCTCCAGATAGTTTATGTACTTGTTCCTTCATTCCCAAGTCAAGCTTGTTGAGTTCAACTCAGTGTGACCTTTTTCTACCATCGAGTTCATCAACTGTACTACTGCTCCGGAGTCGAATTCGTCGGAGTTGACTGACGACCCTAAATTAGCCAATGCATCGACCTTATTATTTTGATCCCGAGGTACGTGTTGTAGCATCTATTCCTTGGATTGGTGTAATGTCACCTGCAATTTATCCAAGTATCTCCATATCTATTCCTGTTTTATTCAAGCATCCCATTGACTTGGTTGACGACGAGCAGGGAGTCATATTTGGCCTCGATCACCTCGATCCCTGGTTCTTATCTAGTTAACCTGCAATCATAGCCTCATATTCGGCTTTATTGTTAGTCAATTTTACAGTTCTAATAGACTGCCTTATTACATTACCCGCATGTGGTTTTAATACGATGCCCAACTCGGACCCCTTCGCATTGGAAGCACCATCCGTGAATAGGGTCCAGATCCCCGAGCTAGTCCCCGAAGTGAGCAGTAATTCCTTCTCAACCCTTGAGATCAAGGACGGTGTAAAGTATGCCACGAAGTCCTCCAAAATATGATATTTTATGATGGTCCAGGGTTTGTACTCGATATGTACCCGCTAATTTCTGCGGCCCATTTGGCCAACCAAGGTGACATTGAAAGTACGATTTTAATTTCCTATACGCGCTTAGTAAGGCAGTGCTAATATTTCTAAGTGTGGATACCTTGTTTTGGCATCACCTACGGTTCTACTTACATAATAAACAGGAAAATGCCTACCTTCTTCTTCCCCGACTAGGACACTACTTACCGCCACCTCGAAAACTGCCAAGTAGAGGTGTAGGTGCTCGCCTGCGTTCGGAGTGTGCAGTAAGGGAGAGCTCGATAAGTATCACTTGAGTTCCTCTAAAGCTCGCTGACACTCCTGGGTCTAAGAGAAGTCGTTCTTCTTTTTCAATAATGAGAAAAACCAGTGGCTCTTATCTAACTATCTCGAAATAAACTGGCCCAATGCGGCTATCCACCTGGTCAGTCTTTGTACTGCCTTAATATTGTCAACTACGGTGATATCTTTTAGAGCTTTTATTTTGTTCGGGTTGATCTCTATTCCCCGGTTAGATACCATGAACCCGAGGAACTTTCCCGAGCTGACCCCGATTACACACTTCTCCGGGTTTAACTTCATGTTGTACTTCCTCAATATGTTGAAGATTTCCTGCAAATGTGTCAAATGGTCCTCTGCTCGCAGGGAATTAACCAAAATATTGTCATTATAAACCTCTATTGATTTCCTTACTTGTTCTTCGAACATCTGATTAATTAGGCGTTGGTACGTGGAGCCAAAGTTCATTAGCCCAAACATCATCACGTTATAACAGTATAGAAATCGAATTTGGTTATGAAAGAAATCTTTTCTTGATCATCCGCAGGGGCGGACCGAGGATTTGAACGCCTTGGGGGCACCATTATCTTTATCCTAAATATGAAAATAACATTAGTTACAATAAAGTTTGGCTTGCAACTCTTTGAAAACTTAGTGATTACGAGTTCGTGGCCGAAAGAATGTTCAAAGAATAACAAACCTAAACAAAATCATGACTAATAAATGTCTGTAAGCAGTCCAAAAAGTCAAAATCGAAGTCCCAGAGTCAATGAATACTTGCTACTTTGCCAAAGTAAACGTTGAAGGGAGAAGGGTTTTATGTAACGACCCGACCGGTCGTTTTGAGAATTTTCACTTTTCTCGGTAGTTTACGGGCATGAGTAGCTCCGAATGATGTATTATGACTTGTGTGAATCGTCGCTTTTGGTTTTCAGATTGTACGGAATCGATTTGGAAGCTTTAAGTTGGAAGAGTTGACCAAGTTGGACTTTTTAGCTTTTGACCTCGGATTGGAGTTTTGATTATTCCTTTAGGTTCGGATGGAAATTTTAGACTCGGGCGTATGCCCAGATTTGCAATTGAATATTTCTAGAAAGATTCGTCACTAATTGGCATAAATTGGAATTTGAAGGTTTCGAAAAGTTCATTAAGTTTGATGGGGGTGCGATTCATCATTTCGATGTTGTTATGTGTGATTTGAGGCCTCGAGTACATTCGTGTTATTTATGGGAATTTTTGGAATGTTTGGACCGGGTCCCAAGGGGCTCGGGTAAGTTTCGGATAGGTTTGGATTGTGTTGCGCTCGTTTTTTATGTTTCGACGTCAGTTCTTCAAGCATAAATGGTACTACATTAAGAAAATGAGCTCCAATTTCTGTTTTTATTGAAACATTAGATCCGTATCGTAATTAAGGAGCCATAGAAAAAAGAATCATCGAATTTGGACATCGTATGAAGACTTTATGGTTATTTTACTAAGAATTGGGTTGCTAGATTTTTCAGATTAATTACGAAATTGCTACTGATTTTGTATTTAAAAATCTGCACTATTTCCAAATATTGAAACCAACATATCTCCTTCAATATAAGGTAAAATGGAGTGATTCAAGAGCCTAACTTGACTAGAACTTCACAAGAAATCAATTGAAGGCATCAAAAGTGAGTTTCAAGATCTTTTGACACAAGAAACGAGGCAGAACAATGTTAAAACGAGGGTTTTGTTCATTTAACATATTTTGAGTTAGGAAGCTCGGAATTGGGCAATTTTCGAGGTGATTTTCACCATATGAATTGAGGTAAGTGTTCTCTACTCGATTTTGGTTATATTTCATGAATCTATCTTCAATTTTAGCTTTGGTTGATGAATTTTTAAAGAGAAAACTGAGAGTTTTGGCCTAAAGTTTCATTATATGAAAATTTGAGTTTTGAACATCGATTCGGAGTCGAATTTAAGTAAAACTAGTATGGTTGGACTCATAATTGAATGGGTTGATGGATTTTGTGAGTTTTGTCGGGTTTCAAGGTTCGGGCTCAGATTGGGCTTTTTAGCCGATTTTGGGCTTTTGATTAAATGTTCGACCTTTTTCGATTGGTATTGGTTCCTTTAGCATTGTTTGATTTATTTAAGTTGTTTTTGGTTAGTTTCGAGCCATTCAGAGGTTGGAACGTGCAATATGGCATTTTTGGAGCATCACTTGGCTTGCTCGGTATTGGAATTTATTTGTTCGAGGTAAGTAACTCTTCTAAACTTAGTGTTGAGGGTATGAAACCCCGAATTTTACTATGTGATCAGTTTTGAGGTGACGTACATAGATGACGGGCATGTGGGCGTCCACCGTGTGAATTGTGACTCTGTGACTTTTGTGGTACTGTGTAGTTACCTGACCTTACCTGTAATCATGAAATTTCTAAGTACTTGAGCTATTGAGCTGTGATCCATAATAGACACCATGTCTAGGCTACATGTTTATCCTGTTGGGACCCACTGAGGTCATTTCTGCTGTTGAGTTATCGGTTTTCATTGTTTTATATACTCAGTCATATGCATCCATATACATATCATATCTCAGTCTTTGCTGTTATTTATTGATACATTACATCATCATATATAGGTTAGTTTCATGACATTGTGAGCCCGAGAAAGAGAGACTGGAGAGATTGATGACTACGTGAGGTTGAGGTCCTGATTGTTAGGATATTTATGGGATCGGGCTGCACGCCACAACATGTTTCATTGATTTATGCCATGATTGGCTTGATATACGCTTGGGCTGTAGGAGCCTCTCCGGAGTCTGTACACACCCCCAGTGAGCGCAGGTACCTACTGAGTGCGAGTGCCGAGTGACAGGGCGAAATGAGTGACTGTGAGGAGTGAGTGACTGTGAGGACTGTGTGACTGGGAGGGCTGGGTGACTGGGAGGATTAAGTGAATTAATACTCTGAGAGTATGCATATGGTTCTATCACTGTGTCATATCGCATTGAACATGCACATAACATACCGGCATAAAGATGCATTTTCCTCATGTTGTACGGTATCACGTCATTCATGACTTCTCACATATATCGACATGTGGGCATCAAGAGGTATTCTACACTTGCTATCTGGAGAGAAAATGAAACATCATATTTACTGTTGAAAAGATTTTTGGGAAAACTCACAATTTTCAAACTTGTATTTTTTTGATGATTTCGGTAAAAGTTTTGGGTTTGCATGGATATACTTGAAAAGCGGAACTATTTTCGGAAAACTATAAAAAGGCTGAGCATTTTATCTCTGAGTTACTTTTTTACTTAATTGCTTTACGTTGTTATGAACTGTCCGTTTAACCAAAGAATTAGATCCTTTGACCGAAGCTATTTTTAGGATGAACACGGGTTTCTGATAATCCAAGAAATACTAATAAATAAAAAAGAGTAAGTAAATAGACAATAATATGATGCACAGAAAAGTAAAATGTATTGTATTCGTAGTTCAGATGCCTTTACAAGTTATATTTTCTTCCCTTATATGGGAAATTTCTTAATATAACGTCTACCTCTTACAATGATTGCTCATTAATGACTAATTATTACATTAATGGGACGTTACAAAGAATAATCGTAAATGTTACGTGAAGGTTGTGTAACGTGTGAGTCATTAATTGAGGATCTCTGAATCTGCCCGTAGCTCTGTCCCGATTCATTCTGACTGTGTCTCTTCTTTGTCTCAATCAGGTGAGTTTCTCGTAGTTGATTTCCTCGTAGGTTTATTGAGTCGTGCCTCTTTGTTTCGCACCTCTTTATTGAATCATGTCTAGCTGACATGTTTTCCTTGATCCACGTAGCTCACTGAGTCATCGGGAATTATCATACGTGTGAAAATCTTTTTTACCAATACAGATAGTCCCCCCACTTACCAATTATTTATCGATTAATATTGTGTAAGTGTATACGCATTTATGGCGGGAATATTTTTCCGCCGCTTCATCTCGAAAAATTGTATCTTTTTCTGAACAGAGGCGTCGCTTGTCACTTCTATTTAATGCTCAAGCCACGTGTTCCCACTAGATTGGTTCTGCAGTTACTCGACGCCTTTTAGGGCTTTTTACGAAGGCATCAGTCACGAAGTGACACCTTCAATCATGACTTTCTCATCATTGTTTTCCTCATGTTTGACTTTTGTCTTCAAGTATAAATACCTCTTTTCTTTTCTTTTCTTTACTTCCACGAAAAACTTCAAGTATAAATACCTCTTTTCTTTTCTTTTCTTTACTTCCACAAAAAACTTGTAACTTGTCTTCTTTATTTGTAAAGAGTTTTCCCTTGTCTCCGTAAATATGTCTTCGTCGAACCAACCTAAAGGAGTGATAAATGTGTATGATTTGACCCCTTCTTCTGCTCCGACGTGGAGCCAGAGAGGTGGTAGACTGAGGAGTTTAGGCTCTAATCTTTTAAAAGGCTCGTCTTCTTCCCAGATTACTTCCCCTCCTTCTGCTAGGTCTTTAGTATCTCCAAGATTTTGGGCTTCCAGATCTTTGTCTAGGGGTAGAGAATATCATGAACCGTTACGCGAACCACGAGTGGATGAAATCATTCCTGCTAAGTTTACCTTCTCTAGGGATAATCAGGTCCTTGTTGATCAGTCGTTATCCCTTGATAGTGTTGATAGGTACCCTACCCTTATTACCCAAGGTTTAGTTCCCCTTGTCCGCAGGGAATGTTCTTGGAAGTCTGATTTTCCTATCATCGTTCTGAATGAGAACCAAAGAATAACATCTTACAAGATGGGGTATTCTTACGTTTATACCTACCCTTTTACTTTAGGGTTTAAACCTCCTATTGATCCAGTCATCATTGAATTTTGTCGTTTATTCAAAATCTGTTTAGGACAAGTTGGTCCTCTTGTGTGGCGGGTTGTTGCATGTCTCAGATGTTTAGCTACTTTAGCCTCGGTTCCTTTCACATTTAATTATCTCATTCATCTTTATTCTCCTGCCTTATTTCGTCTAGTGATTTTTACTCTGGCTGCTAGGAGTAAAAGAGTGTTGGTAACCCCTGAAGACGATAAGGATAGAGGTTGGTACCTTCGGTACGTTTCTGCGCCCACTGCTGGTTTAGTGGGTGAAGAAAATCTTCCCTTCCTTGAGAAGTGGAATCGTGCACGTGGGTACATTTTAACTCACATTTGTTATTTTTCCTTTTTTCTTTAAGTGTTTTATTAACACCGTAGCTATTTATTCTTCTCTCAGCAATCATGGGTATTGTTGAGAATGTCTCCAGTATCCGTGGTTGGGTAGAAAAGTTGTTTCCGATTGCTCCGTTGGAAGAAAGGTCTTGGAAGTACTTCTCCGGGAAGTACGGTTGGAAAGTGAAAACTCACGGTAAGTGAATCTTTTGTTTTTTTTTCTTTTTTTGCTCTAATATCTTTCTCATTTTAACCCTTTATTGTTGATAGGGTTTCCTATTCGTGGAGTGTATGCTGTGTCTGTTTCCAAAATGTCCCTGGCTCAGGCCCTGGAAATTATTGTTGGTTCTTCTTCTTCAAAGAGGAAGGTTGGTGGGTCTAGGACCTTAGAAGGAGAAGAAGAAGAAGAAGAAGAAGAAGAAGAAGAAGAAGAAGAAGAAGAAGAAGAGGAGTCCTTGGTGCACGGGTCACGTAGAAGGAGGGTGATTTCAGACGATGAGTCTACACCCGTGGTTGTGCTTTTCGTACCTGAAGTCAGACCTTCTTCCTCCGAGGATGCTTCTCTTTCTCCTATGCATGATTCTGTGGATCATTTGTTCCGTGAAGGCTTTGGCCCCGCTGTTAACGAAGTTCCCTTAGCTGTTTTTACTCCTTGTTTTAGAGAAGTTCCTTCATCTGCTCCTATTATTTCCTCCGTTCCCTTGGCTATTACTGCTCTCGTTACTACTTTGTCTGTGGCTTCTTCATCTCTCCCGACTTTCGTGCCCGTGGCTTCTATATCTCTGCCTGCTTCCCTGCCTTCTATTAGAGAAGTAGGATCTTCCAGCAGGGAGATGCGTCAGGTTCTAATAGAGGTTCCAGCTGATGGGAGTCTTTTTAAGAAATCCGGCCAGCCTGAGGTGTGGCTGAAGCCCTTGATAGGCCCAACAGAGAGGTCCAAACTAGATAGCCATAGTTCTCTTACCTGGGCTAATGAGGTCGTGCGCATATATTTAAAGGTAAAGTGTATTCTTTTTCATTTCATTCTTGTACATGTAATTGTCGTATCTAATTGATTTCCTTTTTGTAGATCAACCTTATAGGCATGGAGCTCATGAAGAGGGTTTCTAATGCGGAGCAGGAAATAAAAGAGTGGCAGGCTGAAGCGGGTAACTGGAATGGGCAATATGACAGTCTAAGGATCGACATGGAAGCCTTAGAAGAAGAAAAACGCACTTTGGAGCGACAGATGAGAGTCACAGAAGCAGAGTTGGCAGTGGAGAAGGCTTCTTTCAACCAGGCGGACAAAGACAAGAGCATCCTTGAGTCTTCATTTGCTGAACAGTTGTCATGTGCCTTAGAAGAAGCTAGGATTTTAAAAGCTTTACTAGAACAGAAAGAAAAGTACTCAGGCGAGCTTGTGCAATCTATGACTCAGACCGAGGAGGATCTTCACAATCCCTTGGACAAAATTCAATTCCTGGAGAGGTCTGTTGCACCTTTAAGGGCCGCCAAAGATGCTGTTGAGGCTTAGAGGGACGGGCTGAGAGCTGGATCATGATATGGGAGAATGATTACCAAGCTCTTTAAGAGGCGGCAACTATCGATGTTAGTTGGGCGTACATGAATTCTCTCCTTGACATTTTGACGGAAATGAGTCAAGGGGGTTTCGACCTTAATGCCGAAATAGCTAAAATCAAAGAAGCCATGGAGAAGGCTCAAAAAGGTCAGAATCTCTCTTCACCTGAAGGTGAGGCTCCTGCTGCTCAAGTCCCCTCGTCTCCAATTGTTCCTGCTCCCTCTGTCGGTGAAGAAGTCGATCCCCCTCATCAAGACAATTAAGATGTTGGTTCTCCCCCTTTTTCTTATTTGATTGGTGGTTACCCCCAGCTCCATCGGGGGTAAGTTTGGATCTTTTAAAGTCCCCAACTTACAATTTAGGGGCACCTTAACGTACATACAATATATACGACTAAGTATAAGTTTAATACTTAGTTTCTACTTAGCCGTTTTAACATATCAATGCAAAATGTGACTTTTGTCATTGAGTTTTTGTTCTACTCTATAAGTCTTTTGCATGCTTTATTTTTTGAGGTTTTAGTTTTACCTCTGAGTTTTGCATATAGAATGCTTTAGATTACTCGCACCTTTTCGTAATAGGAACAGTGTCAAATAAATGTGTGCCTTTTTGTAGTAGGCATAATTTATGAAAGAGGGCCTTTTTGATCGACACTTAGTGAAGAAGACGTCTCAACTTCATAAAGGTGTAATAATGCAATAGAGTGATAGGAATTTTTCACATGTTTAAGAATGTTTCTGAGGAAAGTTTTTTGTTTGAACTTTCACAACATTATACATGTGTTTGATTATCGTCTAAAACTCATGTTGCAATTGTTTTCTTTTAACAGATTTGGTATACACTTGTATTTCGTAACTGTTTTTCGTATGTAACAGTTTTTCCGAGTTAAAACAAGAGAGAAACTGTTTTTCGTTCGTAAAAGTTTTTATTCAAGTTGGGGTTTTCACCCGTAACTATTTTTGTTGACAACAGTTTTCAATAAGCATGAGGGAAATGCTCTTACATCCGTAATTTTTTTGTTTGATAACAGTTTTTTGAACAAGTACAAGGATTTTGATCTTTCATCCGTAACTGTTTGATTTGATAACAATTTTCTATATGAGTACAAAGATTTCGTAACTGTTTTTAGTTACAACAGTTTTGAATGAGTACAATGATGATGATCTTTTATCCATAACTGATTTTGGTTACAACAGTCTTTCTTTTGAATAAGTACAAAGATGCGCATTTCTTTCTCGTAGCTAACATTTTGCCTTTTAACCTGAACATGTTCGAAGGTTTTTTGGATTAGGCTTTGTGTTTGAGTTTTTGGCTCTTTCGATTTTGCTCGTATCACTTGACTTATTGGGTAGATGGATCTTCAAGCTCGAGCTTTGACTTATTGATAGTCTTTTTTACTTCGTCTTTGCCTTCCATAGTGTATAGTCCCCCAAGTGTTTGAGCTTTGAAGAATGAAATCTCGAGCACTTGACTATTCCTTCCTTGTGGTCCTTTTCCTGAAAAGGAAAAACATACGGGACTCGAAGGTATATAGTTTTTAGATGATGACTGCTTAACCCTTTAAAACGTCCATCAGAAAGTGTAACCCTAGACCGGTAATTCAGCTACTTCCTCGCGTCTTTGCAGGTCTAATATCATCATCTGGTGATGGTTTAGCTGTATTCCTATCATCTAAAAGGTTAGTAAAATTTTAAATGTTCAAAATAAAATCGAGCGTGTGATACCTGACCGGGGGTACTTCTTTTCCTTAGAAGTAGTACTTCTTCAAGTGGATGGCATTCCAACTTGTTGGTAGGATTCTGCCGTCCATATCTTCCAGCTCGTAGGCGCACTTCCCAGCTGTGCCTCGGACTTTGTAGGGTCCTTTCCAGTTTGGACTTAGCTTCATACGCCTTCTTCTTTCGTTGATTGAAAGACTTTTTTGAGGACGAAGTCCCCAATCTTGAAGTATCTGAGATGAGCTTTACGGTTGTAAATAACGCTCTATGATTTTTTTTTGAGATGCCATCCGTATTTGTGCTTCTTCTCTTCGTAGTTCGAGAAGGTCCAGATTGGTCTTCAATTCGTCTTCGTTTTCTTCCTCCATGGCTGTTGTAAACCTTATGCTTGGTTCACCAATCTCCACAGGTATTAAGGCTTATGAGCCATAGACATGTGCGAACAGAGTTTTTCTCGTGGCTGTTTTTGAAGTTGTTCTGTATGCCCATAATAACGCTGGTAACGCATCAGGCCAATTTCCTTTGGCTTTATCTAGCCACTTCTTTAGATTGTTTATGATGACTTTTTTTGTTGACTCAGTTTGACCATTAGCCACATGGTGGTATGGCGTTGAAGTGATCCTTTTGATTTGCCAACTTTCGAAGAATTCTGTGATTTGTGAGCCTATGAATTGTGGGCCATTATCACACACGATCTCCTTTGGTATCCCAAAGCGGCATATTATTTTTTGCCATAAGAATCTTTTAACTTCATTTTCTCGAACCTGTTTGAATTCTTCTGCCTCTACCCATTTTGTAAAATAGTCGGTTAGCACGAGTAAAAACCGTGCTTGTCCTTTTTTTGTGGGAAGAGGTCCCACTATGTCCATACCCCATTTCATGAAGGGCCATGGGGATATTACTGGAAGCAATAATTCCGCTGGTCGATCATGTTATTGGCAAACCTTTGGCATCTGTCTCATTTGGATACGAAGTTCTCGGCCTCTTCTCCATCTTAGGCCAATAGTATCCAGCTCTGATTAGGGTTTTTACCAAGGATCTCGCCCCTGAGTGATTTCCACTGTGTCCTTCGTGGACTTCTTTCATAACAAACTCCGTTTGCTTAGGTCCGAGGCATTTTTCTAGGGGCCCTCCGAACATCTTGCGATATAATGAGTTGCGAATGCGACAATACCGTGTAGCTTTGTGGTGAAGTTCTTGAGTTGTTTTCTTGTCTTCAGGTACGGTGCCATTCTGCAAAAAAT
The DNA here is from genome assembly GCA_005239525.1 of Nicotiana knightiana. Taxonomy (NCBI): domain Eukaryota; kingdom Viridiplantae; phylum Streptophyta; class Magnoliopsida; order Solanales; family Solanaceae; genus Nicotiana; species Nicotiana knightiana. The sequence continues at coordinate 22,229 of ML413611.1, forward strand.
TTAAGATTTCATTTCTCCAATCCCAGGTTAAATTGTTGAAAGTTACCTCATTTCCGTCCTGGTCGATCGCTGAATGGAATCGATGAACAACAATTGCAGTGTCTTTGTTTGTTACTTCTGTGACTGCTGCGAGGTTAGCTAATGCATCTGCTTCTGCATTTTCCTCTCTAGGTATTTGTATTACCTTCCATGTTATGAATTGTCTCACGATTTCTCATGTCTTTTCCAGATATCGTTGCATCCGAGTCTCTCGAGCGATGTAAGTCCCCTGCATCTGATTTACTACCAGTTGGGAGTCATTTTTTATTACGATTTGCTCGATTGAAAGTTCTCGTCCGTGTTCTAGTCCTGCAATGACAGCTTCGTACTCTACTTCATTATTAGTTATAGGATAACATTTAATAGCTTGTCATGTATTTTCACCCGTGGGTGATATTGTCGGCACCTTTTATATTGAAATAACCATCGGTAAATAGGGTCCATAGACCCGGATTAGCATCGTTAAAGAGTTGTAACTCTTTTTCCACTTCAGGGACAATGCTATTACTAAAGTCAGCGACAAAATTAGCTAAGATGTGAGACTTGATTGCAGTCCTAGGCTGATATATTATTTCATGCTCTTAATTCTATGGCCCACTTGGCTAATCTTCCTGATAGTTCTTATTTATGAAGTATGTTTCTTAATGGATACGAGGTCACAACTGTGATTGGATGACATTGAAAGTATGGCCTTAATTTTCTAGATTCCATGATTAGAGCTAAGGCTAACTTTTCTAGATGTGGATATCTAGTTTCAGCATCTAGTAATGTCTTGTTTACATAATAAATAGGAGATTACTTACCTTTATCCTCCCTTACCAATACTGCACTTACAACAATTTCCGAGATGGCAAGGTAGACGTACAGCCTCTCCCCCTCCTTTGTCTTTGACAACAACGGAGGTTTTGATAGATAATCCTTTAGGTCTTTGAGAGCCTGTTGACATTCTTCAGTCCATTCGAATCGATTTTGCTTTTTGAGAACTCTCGTATCGAACAAATTTTCAAGAGTTTCTGTACCTCTTAGTCAATCACTTGGTTCTTGAATGGTCCTTGCTTTCTTTTCTTCTCTTTGACCGGGGCTCAGCCTCGTGCCTATATACACTTTCTGTTCAGGTTTTTGTTCAAACAATGGAACAACTTCGAGCTCTTCCATAGTTGTTGTGATGTGCTCGTCTTCCTCCGGTTCATGAATGACGTCTGGTCTGGAATCTACATCCATGTGGTCCAATTCATCTTCCGTGGTGACTTGATTCACCTTCTCACGAGTATGTCCTTCCGTATATGTTTGAACACTCACTTCTTTCATACCTATTTGGTTTGTAACTTTTTCCGTACCTGTTTGACCGGTAACATCTGTCTGGGAGATTTCTCTATCTTCTGGTTCTTCCGTCTCAACTTTTTTGTTATAATGGACCACAAAATTTATATTTCTAGAGGTTTGCCGATCACCTCTAATCTGTCTGATTCCCCATTCCGAACGGAATTTTATTACCTGATGCAAGGTAGATGGTACTACTTTCATGTCATGGATCCATGTCCTTCCCATAATCACGTTATAAGCCATGTCAGTGTCAACGACTTGGAATTTGGTGTTTTTAATTACTCCCTCGGCATAAGTGCTAAGTTTGATCTCTCCTTTGGTTATCACTATAGAGTTGTCAAACCCTGATATGGCTCGTGCCTTTGGGATCACTTGATTCCCCAAGAGCATTTCTTCCACGACTCTTAGCAAGACGATATTGACTAAACTACCTAGATCAATCAACACTCTTTTAACGTTAGTGTCATGAATGAGTAAGGATATTACTCGAGCACCATTGTGGGGGAGCCTTAGTCCGCCAAAATCTGCATCATCAAAGGTTATATCATCTACGTTTGGATTTTCTCGAACCCTCTTTCCGTGGGTAATTGTGATATTCGAGGCTAATTTTCAAACTATTCGTTTACTTCCTCTCCTCCTTGTATCACGTTGACGTTTTTTTTGGAGATTGAGGCCTCGAGGGCTCCTGCATGTTCTTCATGTATGCCTGTTTACCTTTATCACTAAACAATTCTGTTAAATAGCACTGTTTCAATAATTGTTCTATTTCACTTTGTAAAAATCTGCGACCTACAGTCATGTGTCCATGATCATTATGGAACTCACACCAGAAATTTGGGTTTTTTTTATTTGGGTTTGACCGCATTTCTTTGGGCCACCGAACCTTATCTCCCATATTTCTTAATATTGAAACAAGTTCAGGGGTACTTACATTAAAGGTGTGATCCCTAATTCGTGCATTACCTCTAGGTTGTTCATCTCGATCTTTTCTGGATCTAGACGAGGATAAGCCCGCATCTCTGCGTGGTGGTCTATAATACCTGGTGTTTTCAAACCTGGGACGAGTTTCACGTCCCAATGGTCCCAAGTAAGAATCGTACCTGTTTTTACCTGATCTCTTGTCTGACTTGGAATGTCTGGATCTGGTATGATCTTCGTCTTTCGAACGAGCAATGGTATCTTCTTCTATTCGAAGTTTAGTACTTTACCTGTTATAAACATCATTCCACGTTGTAGCTGGGAATTCTCTCAAGCTTTCTTTGAGTCTCCTCGTGGCTTATGAGCTTTTATCATTTAGATTACTTGAAAATGCCATGGCTGCCCAATTATCAGGCACCCTTGGTAGTTGCATTCTTTCTTGTTGGAACCTATCTACAAATTCACGGAGTAGTTCCGTGTCTTTTTGCTTTATTTTAATTATGTCCTCCATTCTTTTCTCGACTTTTTGCGCACCGGAGTGTGCTTTTATGAAAGAATATGCAAGCTCAGCAAAAGAATCAATCGAATTTTCAGGGAGAAGAGAATACCAGGTTAGGGCTCCTTTGGTAAGTGTTTCTCCGAATTTTTTGACAAGGACTGATTCAATCTCTTGTTTTGATAAGTCGTTGCCCTTTACTCCATGGGTCAGTTGTTCTGTTATACTTAGGAACGTCAGGCATTTTAAACTTCTTGGGTATAGGCAAGGGTGTTGCGCTTGGTTTCCAAGGTTGTTGATAATATCTATCAACATCAATGCCTTTGATAACAGGTGGTACTCCAGGAATTTGCTCGATTCGATCATTTTGTTCCTTCACCTGTTTCTGCAAGGTTAGTAGTAAATTTTGTAATTCATAGTTATTAGTCATACCTGGTCTCGCTTCGAGAGATTCGTTAGGAGTGTCATCCCTTGCTGAGTTTACCAACCCATACTGAGGATTTTCCACGGTGATAGTGTTATTGGGAGGTGGTGTCAGTGATGCAGGTGATGCCGCTGCTAATCCCCTTGCAAATTCTTGCAAAGCTTGGCCCACATACTCCGCAATCATTTGCTTTAACTGATATTGTTCTACCGTTTGATCATTATTATTGTTGTTGTTATTGGATCTTTATAGGGATTGTTCCCTTGAACCACGTGGGGTTCCTGAAGGTGATGGAACTGGGGTTCCATTCCTCTACTGGTTGTTGTCGTTGGAGTTCGACATAGTTCAGAGGATATCGCTTGAAAAACAAACAAAGATTATCAGCTTTTTGGTAACGGAACCAATTTGTTTAACCAAAGAATTAGATCCTTTGACCAAAGCTATTTTTAGGATGAACACGAGTTTTGATAATCCAGGAAATAATAATAAATAAAAAGAAGTAAGTAAATAGACAATAATATGATGCACATAAAAGTAAAATGTATTGTATATGTAGTTCAGATGCATTTACAAGTTATATTTTCTTCCCTTATATAAGAAATTTCTTAATATAACGTCTACCTCTTACAATGATTGCTCATTTATGACTAATTATTACAATAATGGGATGTTACAAAGAATAACCGTAATTGTTGCGTGAAGGTTGTGTAACGTGTGAGTCATTAATTTAGGATCTCTGAATATGCCCGTAGCTCTGTCCGGATTCATTCTGACCGTTTTTCTTCTTTGTCTCAATCAAGTGAGTTTCTCGTAGCTGATTTCCCCGTAGGTTTATTGAGTCGTGCCTCTTTGCTTCGCACCTCTTTATTGAATCATGTCTAGCTGACATGTTTTCCTTGATCCCCGTAGTCGGCTGAGTCATCGGGAATTATCATACGTGTGAAAATCTATTTTACCAATACACTGTCGTTGGCTATTGGTGTTGGACCTGACCTATGTTCCAGCTCGTCACTACTTTCAACCTAAGGTTAGGTTTGTTACTTACTAGTACATATGGTTGGTTGTACTGATACTACATTTCTGCACATTGCATGCAGATGTTGGCTGTTGTTGTTGCTGTGTTCGATGGGAGCTGAATTTGAAGGTGTATCTGTGTCCCAATTGTAGCTGCCTCTTGTTCATGGTAGCCTTATATTTATAAAACTCTATTTATGTACCTTTCAAACAGAAGATGTATTTACTTCATATCAGCTTTGTAAACTCTATTCTTAAAAGCTCATGATTTGTTTTACCAGTCCTTGGGAAATGTATAAGAGTTAGATAATTTCTTTTGATTAAATTGTCCTGTTAAATATTATTGAAACTGGATAGATGTTAGTTGCTTACCTAGCGAGTTGGGTTAGGTGCCATCACGACTAGTGAATTTTGGGTCGTGACATTTTAGTTGTCTTTATTTTTTCTAAATGAAATAATAATAAAAAAAGGTATAAAAATTATTCACTAATGAAACTTGTTAATGAAATATTTTATCCCCCTATCCTACTGTCTTTAATCATTAATTTTATGTCTCTTTATTAACTTTTCAAAGTCTACAAAGATGTATCTCCAATAGAGTTTTTGAGTATTTTGTGTATGAAGATACAAAGAACTTGTTACACCTCATATTTATGTGCGTGAAAGTATGACATAAATAAATTGATGAAATCTCATAAATGAGATGTTGCATCCTGCATTTTTGTACGTCAAAAGTTTTGTCATAAGTTAATCGATGTAAGCTCGGGAATAAGATTATAAGTATTATGCTATGTTAAACAAGGGATAAGTAAATTCTTGAAGATGAAAGGGTAAGCAAGTCGAAGAAAATGAGTTTCGTCGAAAGTTGTCATTTTGAAGAAAAAAATACGATCCAAGCTATAACCCGGTATTTATGGACTAATACCATACAAGATACCATATGACCATGATAGTAGGATGTATAAATTATATTAAAAATAAGTAAAATTTTAAGTAATTTGAGACTATTCTTAATTATGCGGGTAATTAATTAATTATCGGATAACAGGATATCACCTAATTAAATTAATTAATTGTTGATAAACACTAAAATTTCCCCACCGCAACGTGGCATGCTGCCACACCTCAAGCAAATGACTCCTTAGTCATTTTGATTAGGTGTCAATCAAATTAATACTTAAAGAACACTTCATGCCTTATATTTGGTATACTATCCCTACAATCTGAACGTAGTCATTCTTACAAATTAGAACGTTAGTCATGAATTGATGAGTAAAAAGCATTTCATAACAGAAAGTTAGCCACTCTTGTAAAGCTTTCAACAAATTTCAGATTCTAAACACTACATTAACAACGAGATTTCTCCAACCAAAATCCAACGAGAATTTTTAGAAGCTTAAATACTTAAAAAATTTGCGGTTCTAAAAGAGTACGGTGTAATTTTTTTTAAGAAGATCATACAGATTTTTCCCTACCCCGAATATATTATGTCTAAACTTTTCCTTTACTTTTTATGATCTCGTAATTACACAAGTTTGATAACGAGGCATAAAAGAAATTTCATATCTCAGAATTTACGTATATTTTGCTAGTCTCGTAAGTTACGTATATTTTTCTAGTTTTATAAGTTACAATATTCTCTTTATCGAGACTTCATATTCATTTGAATATTTTCTTCTTCCAGTCAAGGGAGTAGAGAGTATATATATACAGTATTACAGTATTTTCATTACCATCGAGCTATAATCAATGGGCAGGCCCCTATTGGGAAACCTAAGATCAGATGGTAAGTTATATACCAAGCCTACTGTGGCCGAGCCCCTATGAGCAAGCACAGTTGGTGTCACGACCCAAATTTCCCTCTGTTGGGTACCGTGATGGCACCTAGTCTTAGGGACTAGGTAAGCCTAATATTTTACTGAGCATCAAAAATAATAAAATAAAACATAGCAGTCTCGAAATGAAAATCTTGACAGAGTTTACATTTTTCCAAAACCCGGTAAATAAAAGTCATAAGCTCTACGAATTCTTTCTACAAATCTAAATACAATTGTCTATGAACAATTAAGTACATTTGGATTAAACAGGAAGGTGACTCCGAAGCCTGCAAACGCAGCAGCAAGTTACCTTGAGTCTCCTCAGCAACGATCTGCGCAGCTACCAATAACCATAGCCTGAAGCTGCACACAAAAATGTGCAGAAGTGTAGTATGATCATACCACAGCGGTGTCCAGTAAATATCAAGACTAACCTCGGTAAAGTAGTGATGAGGACTAGTCCGGACACCCAATGGTCTAACAGATAAAAGACACAGCAGTAATGACCGAAACAAAATATTTATCTAAAGTCTTCGAATATAATTAACGGCAGGAAAACAGTAAGCGGAAGGAAGTGCAGTAATTAAAGAAACGAAATAACATGACAAAAATACGCAAAGAGGAACGGACAGCACGAAAGCCAAAGTCGGAAAGTCACAATACCATAAAACACTCAAACTCGGCACCGTATCAATTTACTCACATCAAGCAGTAACCGGTAGGCTCAATAAAAACCAGTCAAATCCTCGAGTAAAAAAAAATCTTTAAAACGTGAGTTCATATCGAAAACTTTTGAAAATACAACCTTTTCAAGATATAGGAAAAATCTTCTTTGAAGCCTACTTTTTCTGAATGTACATGTATATATTTTTATAAAAGAAATCCGTTAGAACATAGTTCCCTTAAAAATACGTTGTATTAAAATATACTCTCTCAATATTGCCCATTCAAATATCATTTGTTCAAATGTACTTTCCTAAGTACTGCTCCTTCAAATATCATTTATTCAAATATACTTGCCCAAAATACTGCTCCTTCAAATATCATTTATTCAAATATACTTGCCCAAAATACTGCTCCTTCAAATACCATTTTTTCAAATATACTTTCCCAAAATACTGCTCCTTCAAATATCATTTATTAAAATATACTTTTCCAAATATTGTTCTTTCGAATATCATCTGTTCAAATATACTTTCAAAATAGGAGTCCTTCGGAACTACTTTTCTCGGAGATAATTGCCTTTCAGCTATACATTTCAATATAAGTATATGTGCATACATGTATACTTTTCAATCCCAATCTCCTCAATGATAAACCACCGGAACTCCGTCCGTAACTCCATAGATAATCATGCAATGCAATACAGGGGAAAGTCTCAGGCCTCGGCCCGCAGTCCCAATGTAAATATGCAATGCAATGCAGGGGAAAGTCTCAGGTCTCGGCCCGCAGTCCCAATGTAAATATGCAATACAATGCGAGGGAAAGTCTCAGGTCATAGCCCGCATTCTCATTGTAAATTTGCAATGCAATGCAAGGGAAAGTCTCAGGTCATAGCCCGCAGTCCCAATATAAATATGCAATGCACTGCAGGGGAAAGTCTCAGGTCATAGCCCGCAGTCCCAATATAAATATGCAATGCACTGCAGGGGAAAGTCTCAGGTCATAGCCCGCAGTCCCAATATAAATATGCAATGCACTGCAGGGGAAAGTCTCAGGTCATAGCCCGCAGTCCCAATATAAATATGCAATGCAATGCAAGGGAAAGTCTCAGGTCATAGCCCGCAGTCCCAATATAAATATGCAATGCAATGCAAGAGAAAGTCTCAGCTTAAGCAAATATTCAATATTAAGAGACACTAAGGAAACACCACCAATACAAGTGATGGCCAACTATACCTAAGTAACATTTAAGGTGAATCATGTAAATTATCATATACGACTCATGGGCATGCTTGACACCAAACTATAGATATTCCAATTCCTGTTAAACAATTATACGACTCGATGATACTAACTCTAATCAATTAGGCAGTTTGTGAAGAAATTTTAGCATAGTGATAGAAGAGAAAAGATATCCAGCTACGTCAAATTAAGATCAAATAATCAACAAAGAGGAATCGAAGTCAAGGAAACCTAATTCAAACAGAGAAGGATGAAGTTAGTAATCAGAAACTCAACCATAACAGTTACACCTCATACGCCGGAGATATAGGGACCTAAGAATCCAAAAAGGCCAACCTATTTGCAAATAAATCTGAGTACGCACTCGTCACCTCGCGTACACGGGCTACAATCAACATAGAAGACTCAAATCCTAAGGGGTAGTTCCCTCACACAAGATTAGGCAAGATACATACCTCAAGGACAACAACCGGTACTTGAAAATGAACTACTCGGGCGGGAAGACCTTCGGACGGCTCAAATCAACTAAAACAACTTCAAAATGCACATAAAACATATAAGGGACTATTCAAAACGATAAAGTTTCAATCTTTACTAAGTTATAAAAATCGACCCAAAAATTCAACCCCCGGGCCCGCACCTCGAAACCCGATAAATTTTACTAATTCCGATTTCCCATTCCGATACGACTTCACCCATACTAAATTTATCAAATTCCCATGACAATTGGTCATTCAAATCATGAATTTTCGATTTAGGAATTTTCTTTCAAAAACCCAAGTTTATTCAACCCAAAGCACAAATTAAATGATGAAAACAAGAACTAATTCATGAAGTATGATTAATTATGGTGGAAGAACACTTACACATTCGATTATCTTGAAATCCCCAAAAATCGCTCTCCAAACCGAAGTCCAAAGTTCAAAATATGAAGAAAATGGCTAACCCTTATTTATATGAATCTGCCAGGCCTTCCGCACCTACAACTAATTTAACCGCACCTGCGAGATCGCGGGTGCGAAACTCTAACCGCACCTGCGCTCCAGTCTGCACATACGCCCAAAGATCGCTCCCGTGGGACTGCACCTGCGCCCCAAAGATCCGCACCTGCGAAGGCTGCCCATTCCACCCCACCTCGCACCTGTGCATTATTTCCGCACATGCGAGACTCGCACCTGCAGTTCCCCATCCGCAGGTGCGGCCATAACAGAACAGCAGCACCAGCTGCCTTTTCCAAACTTTAAACTTCCCGTTAACCATCTTAAATCATCCCGATCCCCTCAGGGCCTTATCCAATTACACCAATAGGTCACATATCATCACACAAACTCAGTGGGACCCTCGGAACACCCAAAACAACACACGAATCACCAAATCAAACCAAAAATCAAACTTATAACTTTCAAAACTTCGAACATCCAAACTCGTGCCGAAACCTACCAAATCAACCCGGAACGACGTGAAAATTTGCAGACAAGTCCCAAATGACACAACGGTCCTACAGTCACTCCCGGAAATCCATTCTGAGCCCGATATTAAAATTCCACCTATCGGTCGGAAACGCCCAAATTCTAACTTCTGCCAAATGACCTCAAATTACTCTACGAACCTCCAAATCCGATTTCGGACACATGCCTAAGTCCAAAAATCATCATACGAAGCTTTTGACGTTAACCAAAACTCATTCTGAGGTCGTTTACCCAAAAGTCAACCCTCCGGTCAACTCCTTCACTTAAGCTTCAAAATTTGAAAATTCTCCCCTAATTCTACTCCGGATTATCCGGTAACTGAAACTAACCACGCACACAGGTCGATATACCTAATGTGAAGCTGATTTTGACCTTATACCACTGAACGGAGCTTAAACTCTCAAAACAACCAGTCAGGTCATCACAGTGGGTCGAAATACAGAGCCTAGTATGGCTGAGCGCCTATGAGCAAGCCTACTACGATAGAGCAGTTATATATATACCGAGCCTTATAGGGTCGGACAACTATTTTACTTACTATATTGAGAGAGTTGAGTCAGTATCAGCAGGTAAGCATATCTTCAGATTATCTTTGACTTCCAGTTGCTTTCACTTATTATATTATCAGTTCAGTTTTAGCTTTCAGTATATAGCCTGACATACTTAGTACATCATTTCGTGCTGATATCCCTTTTCTGGGGGCGCTGTATTTCATGTGTGCAGGTTCATACAGACAGACGGGTAGACCTCCTCATTAAGTGTTGCCCGAGTTCAGCTTGATCGGTAAGCTCCATGCCTTTCGGAGTTGCCGGGTTTAGAGCCTTATGTACATCTATATATATATATGTATATATGTTATGAGTAGGTCGGAAAGCTATTCCGATCAAAGTATATCCGTTAGTAGAGGCTTGTAGACATATCTTGTTAGTTAGTGCAGTATGTTGGGCTTGTAGGCCTTGAATGTATATTTGGTTGATTTGTCAGCTGCAATAATTATGACTGATGTGTTGGCCCAGCTTTATATTGATATTTAGTCAGCATTCACAGTTGACGAGTGTCTGGGGTGTGTATAAATTAAACTCGTACTCTGTCAAATAATAGTATAGAAAGATGTCGAACCCACAGAGATTGGTTTATCTATTCTACAGACGTTTCTTGTTTTAATTACTATTTGAGAAAATCTGATAGAGTTGAGTTGTAAGTTAACTAACTAAAAATGCATGGATAGATCAATAGAAAATATTTTGTTTTTCACAAATATAATTAAAGAGGGTGTTGGGATCCTGACTTCACTTAATATTTTTGTTATACAGTAGATATATTTATTCTTCAATTTCTATTTATCATAAATGTATAAATGCCTCTCACTATTACATTTATTTATTATTACTATGTTGAACAATTAATTGCACTCCTCTCGATTGTACGAATTAATCGTTAAAAGGGTAATATTTAATAACCAGAAATATATACTTGCACTAAAACATACTCCTTTTAGTAGGTCTCTTTCGGTTACCCTAATTGTTATAACTGATTACTACAATATTCGCCTTTTTCGATTACAAATAAGTGTAGAGTCAATTTTAACATATAAGAACTAGATGTCACTAAATAAAATTTAACATCTATCAATATCAAAATTAACTCTATTACTTCTTCCGCCTCTTTCGATTACAGAATTAGTAAGAAGTAAATATATAGTATTAAATCGATAAATGTTAATAAATTAAATAACACCTAACTATAAAGCGGGTAAAATTTTAATGAAAAGCTTCAGCTCAAGTATGTGAAATTGGGGAATAATATCTACTATTATATAGAAATATTAAGATCCATCATTCTCCCAACATAAGGAAAGTTACTCCACACTAGATCTAATACTGCTAAGAAAAATATCCGTGTCCATTAAAGAAGTAAATAGAAAGAAATATTCAATAAGAGTAATTCCGCCTATTTAATTAAACATAGGAACTAGAGTAATTTTCAACCTTGAAATTTATTTAGAACTGAAATGAAAGTGTAACCACTACCGTGATCTACGAAGATGATTAAAATTGAAATAAACTTTACAAGAGGAATGATTTTAAATCTCCCAAGCTTGATCTGCAGAGAATGGAAACATCCATTTTTATAGCCATGATGACAACCGTTTTGCTTTGTTGGAAACGGGTTTTGGGTGAGAATAATTTTTTTTGTTTTGCCTTTTGGTTGTAATTAGTTGCAGAATATCTTGCATTTTCATTTCTTCGCATTTTCTGCTTCTTGCTTTTTTACTTTGTTGTATTTTTTCCTTGAAATTTACCTTGATCTTGCACCACGACTTTTCCACTCTTTCCTGCATTATTTATTTAGATATACAGAAAAGATTTGATAATTTTATGCTTTTACAAGGATAATTATATATTTAAAATCTAGCGAAATGCACTTATCAAATACTTCCACACTTAAATATTTGTTCTTCCTCGAATAAAAGGGAAATTAAAACATAAAGTTAAACATTTTAAGCAAAATCGTGAAACTTTAGATAGAAAAGAACTAATTAAGACTTTTCCACGAGTTCAAACAACTTTTAACCGTACTCATGTTCACCTATTGAGTATCAAAATCATAATATTTTTTAATCTCAAGTGTGTCTCGCTAGATGAAGAGAGATGCCCATATACAATTTATAGATGTAGAACAAAGAAGGGCATAGATCGAAAAATTCGCTCACTCTCAACAAAGAAATACCTCAAGCTACTGGAAATTGCCATATGCTTGACAATCATGTGGTTCTCCACTAATGTAGGAATCTTTGAGTCGAGATCATGTAGGAATTTTGGAAGGTTGTAATGTTGGTTTAGGGATAGGTATGCGACATATGGATAATAGTGACTTAAATTCCCTATGGGCACTACACTTTTATCGCTTAAGCACAATTGCCTTTGCCTCTTTTTTTTTTTGAATTTCATACGCAACTATATTTTTCAGTTCTCATGGAAACATTTCAAAAGACTAGCAACCTCAAACACTTATCTTTCACCAATTATTTTCACAATTACACCTTGTGCCTAGATTTTTATATTCAGATCAAATCTTAAAGTGCCCAAAAGGGAATTGAGTGAACAAAGAACAAGTCATAACAACAAACATGCTAAGGGTTAAATCTTGGCGACCAACAAAATAAGAGATAATTTATTTAGGCTCAACTGGGCAAACTAGGGATAAAAATTATTAAGGTATGTCAATTTAGGCTCTGGCTTAACAAAGAAGGCCTACTTTAATTTTTCAACTCAAAAATTTACCTAGAATTTTGCCTCAAACCACATTCAAGGCAAGTTCTAGATTTTCAAATAAGCAAAAGAACTAGACACTAGAAGCTAACCACACAATACACTTGGGCCAATGAAAACTATGATTTCAATCACAATAAGTAATTATGAGCTTAGAAAAGTAATTATAAAACCCGTGAATGGTACGTAATCGAATTCGTTTTCAAGTCAAACCAAGTTTAGCCAACTTATTTTCCAAAACAGGTTAAAACAACTAAAATTCCTAAAAAAAATGTTCAGTTTAAAATATTACGACCGCGGAAAAAAACTGAACAAAAAATCCAGGGAAATACATGAAACAAGTTACCTTAAGAATAAAGACAAAACAATTCCTTTTTTTTTCCAATTTATTCTTTTATATATATATATAT
>ML413615.1:2551-22800 GCA_005239525.1 Nicotiana knightiana
TGTGTGTGCAAAGCGAAATAGAAGTTTTGTTCAGTCTTGGAAGTGATATAGGTATTTCTTTGTTGAGCCAGTTATCTACATTTTACCCACCTAATTATTTTGTATCGTCGTTAACCCTGTTGAGCCTATAATCCTGTTTCTTTGGCAACCACATTACAAGCCATACCCCTTTGTTTGAAACGATCTTATATTTGAACCTTATCACCTCTCGTAAGCACTGAATATGTGATGAATGGTGGAAAAGTTAAAGTGTGGGGTGGTAAGTTGGTTTTTGAGGGGAATAATTGAAATACGGGGAAAGGTGCATTGTTTGAAAAATAAGAGTCACTTGAGAAAAAAAAAGAGAAAAAGAAAAAAAATATAGTTGTATTGTTGTGAAAGAAAAATATATATGGTGACTCTTGATGTAATTGTGCTTAAAGAAGTATGGGGTATTAACATTGATGTGAAGGTGGAGTTGGTTTAATATAAGTATGAGGTTGAAAAGCGAAAGTATATGTATTAATGTGCTTAGGGAGGTTTAGTCACTCTTATATCCATATGTATCCTACCCGTCCCGCATCCTACATTACAACCAAATAAAGTCCTACTTGATCCTAGACTGAATGAGCTCTATTAGTAGAGTAGTACACTACGGGCAAGCCTATGGTGCATCTTTTGTGGCATATGAATGTTGTTTCTGAGAGCGAGTGAATTCTTTCTATCTTGAGTTCCTAAGTGTTCTTAAATTTTATTGTGTGAGGAACTAGCTCTTTGCTTTGGTGAGGGCACATGATTCATGAAGGAAAGGTAATGTTGTTGACCTCTATGTTAGAGTAGTTAGTGAATTGTGAATAAAGCATGGTATTTGTGAGTCGATTATTGAGGCGAGGATGTCACACCTTTGTGCTTGAACTGTTTTAAATATTCTTGGTATAACGTGTTAAGAGATTTGCTTAATAAGTTGTGTACATGAGTGTAGTTTGATTGCTCGAGGACGAGCAAATGTTTAAGTGTGGGGTATTGATGCGAGGCTAGAATTCATGGTTTAACATGTTATATGCCCTACATTTTATGTGCGTTAATGATAAAAATACACTTTTTATGTGCATAATAGAGTCTATTTCATGTGTAGGTGAATTGGAGATGGAAACCGAGCTAAATGGATGCAAATACATCGAAAATACGCTCAAGAGGCGAGGAGGAGTGCACCGGGCTATAGCCGGGCGCCAGAACCCAAACGCCTGACCCTGTCTGGCGTTAGCCAGGCGTTAGAGCTAAAACGCCTGACCCTGCCTGGCGTTAGCCAGGCATTAGAGCTGAAACGCCAGGCTTAGCCGGGCGTTAGCCAGGCGCCAGGGCCCAAACGCCAGGCCCCTGTTCCGGCTAAATTCTGAGTTTTGACGAGTTTAAGTGTTTCCCGGTTGGAATAGAAGTCTCCTACACGTTTAGGGTTCGTCCTAAACATATAAATAGACCCTGTAAACACAACTTAAAGGGAGAATTCTAAGGATTCAAAGGATTCAAGAGAGAAAACCATTAAAGTGACAACACATTGATTTTTACATCTTTTATTCATTACTTTGTAGTTCAATTATGCAAGTTATTTTGAGTTTGATTCTTATGAACATGTCTAGCTAACTTCTTTAATCTAGGGTTTTGGTAGAACCCGTTGGGGATAAACTTCTTGTGTTATTAACATAGTTTTGTTTGGTTGATTTATCTCTATTTGTTCAATTACGTTCTTGTTGTAGTTGATTGAAAGGGCCCTCAATTAACTGTTCCTATTTATTATGTATCTACTTGAGAGAGAGTGCATATTTAGGTAGTTGTTTGAACAACATCACTCCCGGAGTATAGACGAAAGTCATAACCGAGGGTTTAGAGGTTGGATTAGAGATAACGATACCTCAGGTGCAATCTAAAGTGAACTGTAATGTAATCTAGCTAGCGTAACTTGAGAGAGTGCGTCTAGTAAATTATCATAATTACTTGAGAGAGATTTATGGTAGATAGAGTGTTCATGATTGATAAAGACAGCTAATCAAGCTATATAAAGTATCTGAGAAGTAAATTCACCGACGGGGGAAACCATAACCTTAGATCTTTATTACAATTGTTTACACGTTAGCGTAGTTAATCTTTAGTTTTAATCTTTAGTGTTAGTAATTTAAATAACATCAAGTGACAGTTGAATATTCTAACAACTTGCTTGATACGTAAATTCCCTGTGGGATCGACTCTGGGCATAATACCCCAGATTATATTTGCAACGCCCGCTTAGTCTTTTGTTAGACATAGTTGAGCGTGATCAATGTCAAAACTTGTCCTTAGTGATCGACTAGCAAGGTGGTACCTCCAGTTTCAAGAATTTGAAATTGTGTACATCCCTCAAAAGGCTATAAAGGGACCAACGTTAGCGGACTTCTTGGCAGATCACCATATAACTGATGATTGGGAGCTAACTAACGAACTACCTAATGAGGACGCAATGGTCATTGAAGTTCAACCTCCATGAAAGATGTACTTTGATGGTGCTTCACATCACGGAGGAGCCGGTGCTGGTGTGGTATTTGTCACTTCTCAAGGTGAAGTTCTGCCCTACTCTTTTAAGTTGATGCAACTCTGCTCTACCAATGTTGTTGAGTATCAAGCACTAATACTTGGGCTTGAAATGGTTGTCGAAATGAAGCGGATGTAATTGCAAGTCTTTGGTGACTCTCAGTTGGTGATCAACCAACTTTTAGGTAGTTACGAGGTCAAGAAACCTGAACTACGCCCATATCATGATTATGCTAAAAAATTAATAGGTTGGGTCGATGACGTGACTATTCAACATGTGCCAAGGAAATAAAACAAGAAGGCTGATGCTTTAGCTGCCCTAGATAAAAGATTCCTTACCATGTGTATAAGTCTCTCTCTGCAGTTCATGTAAATATACAACAACGAACCCTAAGGAGGAGAGAGAATCTCTGGAGAAAATTTGGCGATCACCAGGCGATTTTCTTCTCGTCAGCTTTCATGGCCGTGCCGGCTGGCAGCCATCCATCTATATCGGCTGGTCTGCCTTCCGCCTCCATCGCCCCATCAAATACTACTACAAATAACACTGACCATCCTTTATATTATAGAAAAATTCTCAAACCAGCGACGTTAAATAACTAGTCACAACAGAAAATTAGCGAAAAACCTCCAGTTGATCAAATCCATTTTAGACGAGCTATGTTTCTGCATGGGCAACCTATTGTTAATTTCACAGAAGCAGAAGTAGAGCGTTTGAATATCATGGAGGGCTTACAATATGCTGTCTTGGGTAAATTCTCATACAGACAAGAATTACGTCGCATTGTTAATATGGTTTAAAAGATGAATGTAACATTGGCTTTTTTAGAGATTGACTTGTGTTAATTCGTTTATCATTATGGGAAGATTTCATGACTCTTACGTCAAAGAATTATTTTTATGTTAAAGCTAAGGATGGGTATGAATACCAAATGAGAACTCTTATTTATGATGTGAAATTCAAGAATCTGGATGAAAAACCAATGTCCATGGATTGGATATCGTGCCCAGGCTTGTTACCTACTTATTTTGTCAAAGAATGCCTTTTTTCTTTGGCTCAGCTATTGGGAAACCTGTGCACTTGGACTTGGCTACTATTAACAAGACTCGACCCAGTTGAGCTTGTGTTAAGATTCTTGTTAATTTGTTAGCAGATTTTCCAGAACAAGTGAGAATGGATATTGAGAGTGAGAGTACAAGTGAAATAAGGACTGAATGGGCGAAGAATAAATATTATTTTCTTCCCAAGTATTGCAAGGAGTGTAGGATTCAGGGCCATGATATGATGGAATGCTGGAGAATTCATCCTGAATTGATGGAGGATAACAATAAATCCAAGCAAGCTGGATGAGGCATTATCGAGGAACAAAGAAAGGAAAAGGGACCTTTGATGATCCTATCAAGTGGTAAGGTTGTTGGTAACACAACTAAGCAGTGGAAATAAGAAAGAGATAATAGGGTGAAGCCTACTGCAATGCAAACTGAAAATTGTATTGCTAATGCCCAAGAATGATGGAGCTAGAAGAGAACTGGTAATGTTGGAACATTCTACTGCCCCGTTGACTACTGGAAATAAATTTTCATTGCTGGAGGCTGATAATGGTGGTAATGAGGTAGTAATTCAAGAAGGGCAAGGTAATCAATTGGCTAAGGCAAGTACTGCACAGAAAGACACTTCTCCTACTCCAAATAGGAGAAATTCGCCTAAGTCAGCTGGAAAAAGTCTTAATCCTAAGACTCCAATTTTTAACCCTAGTGGGAATAGGAGTAATGATGCACTACCAAAGGAGTCCACAGCTCAATGGGTTAATAGAACTTTTTCTCAAAGAACAAATATGAATGTGGTTACTACATACCAGTCGTGTCAGGAGGTTACATCTCAATCAACGGATACTCTTGCAATTGGTAAAGTGGAAAAAGATCTGGAGAAGAATATGCTTGGAGGTAGATTATGGTGACCAAGTTGAAGAAGACTCAGAGGAGGGTGAAATTCATATTGACAATGAGAAAGATGCATCCACATATGATTAAGGCTTGGAAGATGATGAACAAAGTGTAAATGAGAAGGATGATGACAAGAAGGATAAGCAAAACAATGAAGAGGATGGCAAGAAGATCCAGCCCCATGAAACAGTTGAAAAAGTCAAGAAATTGACTTGAGGAAGGTGAATGAGAACTCCAAAGGAGATAACCTAGATGGTGGTACAGGAAATCCTAACTCTAGTACTGCTAAGATAAATCCTAAGAAATCTAGGGTAAGGGAAATTGATAAAGGAGATATTGGGATACAGGAGGCCAGGTAGATTAATAGTGTTCCAGATACAACTGAGGTACGTATTTCTAACCAAAGAGAGTAAGAAGAATCAAGGTCTTAACAATGATCCTAAATCTATTGAGAAAGGGTTGAAGGATCAAGTCAATGATAGGCAGATTATGAATGTCGAGGCTACAACTGAGGAAATTCAAAAGATTTCTGTGCAGGGGATGAAATCATTAATCCCTAAACCTATAAAGCTACAGCTCATAGGTAAGGACAATAATGCTGAAGATGCTGATAATTTAGGAGCTGCTGGACGAGATATGGATGAGGAGTCTACTACTCAAATCTTTCAACATGTGGCTAGACAAGGTGACTTATCTTCTAGACATATGGATCATGGGAAATAAGATGGAAAAGGGAGAAAGAAACAGCCTAAAGAAACTGCCAATGTACAATCTTCAAGGGTTCAAACTAGAAGAACCATCTCTAAATCCAATAATCAATGAATATGATTTGGAATGTGAGATCGGTAAATACAAAGAGAGCTTTTGAAAGGCTCATCACAATGCATAGACAATTTCAAGTTTATTGGATTGGTGGAACCAATGCAACAATCGAGAAAGCTGGAGAGATATAGAAGAAGGATTGGATTTGCACAAGCTTTTGTGAATGTATCGAACAAAATCTGGGCTTTTGTTGATGAAGTGTATGAAGTAACTGTCATATTTGATTTGGTGCAGCAACTCACATTGAGATTATTTGATACTGAAAACAATAAGGAGTTCATCCTTACATTAGTTTATGCTAAATATGACTCGATTGAGAGGATTGAATTGTGGGATACCCTTTATAATTTGGCTAGTGACATGTCATCTCCATGGATCGTGGGAGGGGATTTCAATGTTATTTGAAATGAGGAAGAAAAGTTTGGGAGTTTACTAGTTTCCTTAAATAAAGTTGATGATTTTAGACATTGTATGAACACATGTAGCTTGTTTGATATGGGGTTCATAGGGAGCATTTATACATGGTGTAATGGTCGAGCATATGAGGAATGCATTTTTAAGAGATTGGATATTTGCTTTTCCAACT
Organism: Nicotiana knightiana; assembly: GCA_005239525.1. Taxonomy (NCBI): domain Eukaryota; kingdom Viridiplantae; phylum Streptophyta; class Magnoliopsida; order Solanales; family Solanaceae; genus Nicotiana; species Nicotiana knightiana. The sequence continues at coordinate 8,445 of ML413615.1, forward strand.
TTGAATTTCAACAAATGATGTCAGGAATGGAGGTCACTCATCTCTCCAAAATTGGATCAGATTATTGTCATTTGTTATTATCTTTTAATTCGGACAGTACCCCCATTAAGAAGTCATTTCAATTTCTTAATTTCTGGATTAAACATGAGAAGTTTAGTGATGTTGTGAAAGACAACTGGAAGGCAAATTTCCACGCAAACCCATTCATCCTTTTCAATCATGAGCTAAAGAAATTGAAGAAGGCTCTTTCAACTTGGAGTAAGGCCACATATGGTGACATCTTCCAAAAAATTTCAAGCTTGGAGGAAGTAGTATTGTCCCATGAAGTTCATTTTGAATTAAATCCTACTTCACAGAACAGAGAAAGGCTACAAAAAGTGCAAGAAGAGTTGTTTAAAGTATTGGAATTGGAGGAACAATTATGGAAGCAGAAAGCTGGGCTACAATGGTACAAAGATAGAGATAGGAACACAAAATTCTTCCATGCACAAGTGAATGGCAGAAGAAGGAGATTACAATTTAAGAGAATTCAAAATAGAGAGGGTGATTGGCTTGATAATGATGCTACCATTGAAGAAGAAGCATGTAGATTTTTTAGCAAGTAATTTCAAGAAGATAGAGTGTCATGCTCGTTTAGTATACTGGAGCACATTCCATATTTGATTGAGGAGGGAAAAAAATCTGGAATTAACTAAACAACCTACAAAAGAGGAGGTAAAACATGTTGTATTTGGCCTTAAGTGGAGAAAGTGCAGGAGGTCCAGATGGGTTTAATGATTCTTTCTTTCAAGCATGCTGGGAGATTATTGGGAATGATGTGTTTGATATGGTGAATGCTTTCTTTAATGGTCAGGAATTACCTAAATTTGTAACTCATACAAATCTAGTATTACTACCAAAAAAGAAAGAGGTGAATACATTTGGTGACATGAGGCCTATTAGATTAAGCAACTTTGTTAATAAGATGTTCTCACGACTCATTCATGAAAGCTTAGTTGATATTTTACCAAAATTAATCTCTGATGAGCAAGCTGGGTTTGTAAAGGGCAGAAGTATTGTAGAAAATGTATTGTTGACCCAGGTGATCATTACTGACATTAGACTGAGAACAAGACCAGGTCCAAATGTGGCTATAAAATTAGACATGACTAAAGCATATGATAGGCTTCGTGGCTATTCTTGACAAAAGTTTTGAGGAAGATGGGATTTTGCGAGAGGTTCATTGGCTTGGTGTTTGGCATCATCTCAAATAATTGGTATTCAGTTCTTATTAATGGCCAACCTCAAGGGTTCTTTAAGTCATCCCGATGTGTGAAGCAAGGGGATCCTTTATCCCCTACTCTCTTTATATTGGTAGTTGAAGCTTATCGAGGGGATTGAATTCATTGCATATGAATTTGTATTTTTGTGGATATGGATTTCCTAAATAGAGTTCTAAAATCAATCACTTGGCGTATGCGTATGATACAATAATCTTCTCTCCATCGGATGTTACATCTTTGTAGCTAACCATGGAAGTATTGAATGCATATGAGGTTGCCTCGGGCCAGTTGATTAATAAATCAAAATCAGCAGTCTATATGCATCATTCAACTAGTTTGGAGGTGATCAACAAGGTGCAAAGAATTACCGGGATCGACAGGCAAGACTTTCCTTTTACATATCTAGGTTGCCCCATATTTTACAAACGAAGAAGAATGGATTACTATCAAGGATTAATTAATAAAGTTCTTGATAAATTATAAGGGTGGAAGGGTAAGCTACTGTCAATTGGAGGTATAAATGTGCTAATATCTCATGTATTACAAAGCATGCCAATACATCTTCTCTCACCTGTCAATCCTCCTGCTTGTGTGCTTAAAAAACTCCTTAAGATGTTTGCTCAATTGTTCTGGAGCAATTCAGTAGGAGGAAAGAGTAGACATTTGGCATCTTGGGATAGTCTATGTCTTCCTGTTGAAGAAGGAGGGGTGGGCTTTAGGTCATTGCATGATATCTCTAAGGCTTTATTTAGTAAACTTTGGTGGAACTTTAGGACAAATCCTAGTTTGTGAGCTCTTTCATGTGCCAGAAATATTGCAAGAAAACCAATGCTATGTTGGTACAATGGAAAGGAGGATCACATGTTTGGAGAAAGATGTTAGAATGTATAGATCAAATTGAACATCAAATTTATTGGCAACCAAGGATGGGTCAACTTTATTTTGGTTCGATTATTGGACAGGCTTGGGGGCACTGTAATTCATTACTCCTCCAGATTTTTATTGTGATGAAAGTATCCAAAATGTGAATGATGTTGTTATTGATGGAATGTGGGACGAGGACAGGTTATGAGGCAGTTTACCTGAGGATTTGGCTTTACACATAATAGATCACATAACTCCACCAGGTGAGCAACATGAAATTGACACACCACACTGGATATTGGTGAAACGGGGAAAATTTAGAGTGAAGTCAGCTTTGGATTATATAAGGATGAGACGAGATTCTACCATTGTTTACAAGAATATATAGGTGAAAGGCTTAACCTTCAAAATCTCTTTGTTCAGGTGGAAACTATGGAAAGCTAAGCTTCTACTTGATGATGCATTTAGGAGGATGGGATATTTTATGCCATCGAAGTATTGGTGCTTCTTGAATCCAGTGGAAGAAAATATTGCACATGTTTTCTTTAGATCTAATGTTGTTGTTAAGGTGTGGACCTATTTCCTTTCATGTGTCGGATTGATGTTGGGGGAAAACTTGCATCAAACAGTGATAAGATGTTTGGAAGCTCAGGTGATTCCTAGGTTGAAACCTATCTTTCATGCCTTACCTTCTTTCATAGTATGGGAATTGTGGAAGAGGAGGAACAACTATAAATACGGGGATGTTGTCTCGATTAATAGAGTGATATATCAAGTTGCGACCTCATTGCAAGCTTTGGTAAAAGTTAGAAAACCTCAGCTGAAAAATGTTCCTCACAAATGTCCTGACTTACTGTGGTGGTTGGAGCATTATTTGCCTAAGCTGAAGGTTGACAAAGTAATATGGGAGTTGCCTATGGATGGAGTGATTAAGGTTAACACTGATGGGGCTTCGAGGGGCAACCTAGGCAGGAGTGCATTTGGTTTTTGTGTGAGAGATGATAGAGGATATAGTATTCACGCTGTTGGCCAGGAGATTCAAGAAACTACAAATACAGAAGTGGAGGCAGTAGAAATTTTAGAAGCTCTTAGGTATTGTTATCTTCAGGGCTTGTCTAATATATGGCTGGAGACAGATTCAATGTTGTTTAAAAGTGTGATCATGGATAATTGAAGTGTTCCTTGGTCGATAAATGCTCATGTGGAGGAAATTAGGAGATTATGGGAGTTGTGTCATGGTAGGGTCTCTCATGTGTTTAGGAAGGTAATTAATTGGCAGATCATCTTTCCAATTATGCACTGGATACAGGACCTATTTCGTGTGTTATGTTTGCACAGCTGGATTCAATATGCAGAAGGATTGTTAATGATGATAAATTGCAATGCCCCCATTTGATAATCAAAGTTGCGAGGAGTTAGGAGGGGAGGAGAAAAGGGGAATAAGAGTTGGTGAAGGAAGTACATACTTCCATCATATTCAAATCCTTTTGGAGGAGAATATGATGGACTGGTTTTTTACTAACGATGTTTACTTTTTTGCAGGAAAAGCTATTGTGGACATGCCTTATCTATTGACTCAACTTCAATGGGTGGTGTTAGCACTTTGTGCTCATTCCCTTGGAGAAGAGTCATCAATAAGCACAAGCATGTTACTCATGGAGAAGGCTGGGCAGTTATGTCTACTGTGTGATGCATCACCATCCAGGCAACAATTAGGATTCACAAAGGGTTCAAGAGATGGAATACACATCAGCTGCAAAATACCAAGCTTAGCTAAGTCCACTAAAGGATTGGTGGGGATATAGGGACCTGTGCAAAATTGGATCCTAACTATCATGATCAAGGAATTAATGGGAAATATACTGGACAGTGCAACAACATACAAAGTAAGGAGCTTAAGGGATACACACTGCCAAGATTCGCAGAATGGGCTACTTGTGAAAGCTACTGCTACTGGTGGAGGAACTATAATGCATTATTAGTCCAGAATGGAGGATTTTCAGAACATATTTATGGATCCAAATGGATACAAGAGCTGATGCACCAAAAGCAACACCATTGAGGCAATGTGCGTACTGGCAACAGATTTTTGGCAAAATTTGCAAAGTGCGAAGGAGGGCTATTTGCTGTATATTTCATGGGCTAGTTGTTATAAAGATTCTCATCAACTATTTAGTTATGCAAGGTGTACTAGCATTGTTGAATGAATTATTCAACTTTGATAATAGGATTTATGTAATTTTCATTAGATATTATTCACAACTTGTAAGACTATATGACATTTGTTTTTTTTTCTCCTTTCTAGATATATATAAAAACTAGCCCTAGGAACTTGCCTAGTGGATTGCTAAAAAAAAAAATTAGTTGCCCTAGCTTCATCGCTAACCATGCCTGATCAAGCGCAAGTTACTGTCTGCCAAAAATGGGTAGTACCGTCACCAAATGAGCCCGAAGGTGAAGAAAATGAACTCAAGCATCTTGTCGCTGTTTCTGAAGCTAAGAAAGAAGAATGACGACAACTCATTATCAACTACTTAAGCTATGGGATACTTCCAGAAAATTCGAGGAGAAGGACTGAAATTCGTCGTCGTGCACCTCGCTTCTTTACTATAAAGATACTTTATACAGAAGGTCATTCGAGGGAGTACTCTTGTGATGCTTAGGGGAAGAAAAAGCACTCCAAGCTTTGCAAGAGGCACATTCTGGGTATGTGGGTCACACCATCCTAGACCAAAGCTCTACTTTCATATAAAAATGATGGGATATTATTGGCCAACGATGGTAAAAGACTGCTTGGACTACGCTCGAAGATGAAAGGCTTATCAATTCCATGAGAATTTCATTCATCGACCTCCTGAAGTGTTGCACCCGACTGTTGCATCCTGTTCATTTGACGCTTAGGGACTAGATGTTGTTGGACTATTTCCAAAATCCTCTGGTGGGCACTTATACATCTTAGCTGCAACTGACTACTTCTCAAAATGGGCAGAAGTCGTTTATCTTAAGGAAGTAAAGAAGGAAAATGTTTCAACTTTCATCTGAGTAAACATTATCTATCGCTATGGAATTCCTCGTTACATAATAACGGATAATGGAAAGCCGTTCGATAGGTTGATGAACAAGAGTTGTGATCTCTTTGGCTTCAAGAAACGTAACTATTCTATGTACAATGTTATCGCCAATGGTCTGGCTGAGGCATTCAACAAGACTCTATGCAACTTGTTAAAGAAAGTCGTCTCCAAATCCAAACGAGATTGGCATGACCGTATGGAAGAAGCTCTATGGGAATATAGGACAACTCACCGCACGGCAACACAAGTGACCCCTTATTCACTCGATTATGGAGTCGAAGCCGTCTTGCCACTCGAGCGTCAAATACCTTCATTATGATTAGCTATTCAATAAGGGATCACTGATAAAGAAAATGCCCGACTTCGATTAACAGCGTTGGAGGCTCTTGATGAGAAGAGGTTGGAAGCTCAATAGAGTCTTGAATGTTATCAAGCTCAATTGTCTCGTGACTTCAATAAAAGAGTTCAACTGAGATCCTTTCAAGTAGGAGATCAAGTCCTTGCCATACAAAGATCCCTTATTACTTCCCATAAACCTATAGGGAAGTTTACTTCAGAATAGGATGGGCCATATGTCGTACAAGAAGCTTACTCAAGTGGGGCTTACAAGCTGGTTGATGTAGATGGCATGAGAATCAGCCCTATCAATGGCAAGTTTTTGAAGAAGTATTATCCTTGAAGTTGCAATGCTCCTTGATGCACGAGCCTAAACTACATGCTCCTACACTTCTGGCCTGCAAGAGTATAAACGGTGTATGTCCCCAAAAAAAAGTTCGCTAGGTTGAAAACCTCGAAAGAGGTGGCCTAGGAAAAAGTTAGGACATAAAAAAAAACTCACCCATTCTAAACTATGATATGACTTGATCTTCTTATCGAGGTACGTATGCAGCTTAGAGTTTCATTCTAAGTTCGGTCGCATAAGTTCAAAAGATACATATTGCCCTAGTCATTGTCCAAGTAATGTATGATGGAAGTAATTCATTCAAACAACACTTGAAAATCAGACTGAAAATTTCATTCTTCTTTTGAACTTTAGATCTCATTGACTTAAAGGGGGCAAGCCTCCATGATAAAACAGTGTTTCAATACGGCTATTATAGTCTTTTAGGAGGCTACCAAGTATTTGCATTGAAGTTCAGGGTCACTATGTCTTCGTGTTCACTAAATCTTTAAGTCCTCAGGTCTTCAAGTTGAAATATTTAAGCCCTCGAAGTCTCCAAGTTGAAGTCTTCAAGTCCGTCGGTCTTCAAGTTGAAGTATTCACGTTCGCCGCTCTTCAAGTTGAAATATTTAAGCTCACCAAGTCTTCAAGTCCGTGGGTCTTCATGTTGAAGTCTTCCAATTCGACGGTCTTAAAGTTGAATTGTTTAAGCCCTCCAAATCTTCATGAAGTCTTCAAGTCTGCTAATTTTTCAAGTTGAATTTTAAATGTCCACCGCTCTTTAAGTTGAAGTCTTCAAAGTCCACCAAATCTTCAAAGATTTCCAAGTGTTCAAGTTGATGTCGTCAAGCCCACGAAGTCTTCGAGTTGAAGCTTTATAACTTTTCAATCTTAAGGTGGACATATAAGATCGTTTGCATCTTAAGTTGGCCTCTTCGTGGGTTTTCCTTAAAAGGAACTATAATTTTCCAATCTTAAGGTGGACATATAAGTCCCTTTGCACCTTAAATTGGTCTCTTCGTGGGTTTGTACTTAAAAGGAACTATAATTTTCCAATCTTAAGGTGGACATTTAAGTTCCTTTGGACCTTAAGTTGGTCTCTTCGTGGGTTTGTCTTTAAAAGGAAATATAACTTTCCAATCTTAAGGTGGACATATAAGTCCCTTTGCACCTTAAGTTGGCCTCTTCGTGGGTTTTTCCTTAAAAGGAACTATACTTTCCAATCTTAAGGTGGACATATAAGTCCCTTTGCACCTTAAGTTGGCCTCTTCGTGGGTTTTTCCTTAAAAGGAACTATACTTTCCAATCTTAAGGTGAACATGTAAGTCTCTCCGATATTTAGACCACCTTGAGAGTAATCTCTCCAATATTCGGGCCGTGATGAGTATCCATCCGTTCGCACCCTGAGAGTAATCTCTCCGATATTTGGACCACCTTGAGAGTAATATCTCCGATAGTCGGGTCACTCTGAGAGTAAATCTCCCTGATATTCGGGGGACCTCATTAGAGTAATATCTCCAATAGTCAGGTTACCTTGAGAGACATCTCTCCCTTATTCGGGCCACCTTGAGAGTAATCTCTGTGGGGAATATTCAGCATCCGAGGAAACAACGCACGGCCCAAGGATGATATCGCATCACCCAAGACTAAACATACACTCAACAGTTAAAGGGAATGGGCTCGGAATCATAGCAATTACCAAAGTCAGGGCCCAAACCCGACGAACAGAAAGACGTCATCAAGGACCTCGACGTCATGGAGGCCATGGGGTCAATAGTAGAAGACCTCGAACCCGTCCAAATAGACAATAACGACCACAGCAAAAAGGTTTACATCGACCATAAACTCTCAGAACCAGGTAAATTTCATAAATTTTTAACTGACAATGCCGATCTATTCGCTTTCTCCCATGTAGATATGCCAGGTATCCAGAAAGACATTGTCATGCACAAATTGAACGTAGACCCATTCTACCCACCAGTACGACAAATAAGAAGAAAATTCAACGCCACAATGAACGAAGCCATCCGCGATGAGGTGGAAAAACTACTCGTCAACGGCTCTATCAGAGAATCCAAATACCCACAATGGGTCGACAAAATGGTCATGGTAAAGAAGAAAAATGGGAAGTGGCGCATGTGCGTGGATTTCAAATACCTAAATAAAGCATGCCCAAAGGACTCTTTTCCATTACCGCACATCGATCAACTCATCGACGCAACGGCAGGGCACGAGTTGCTAAGCTTCTTGGACGCCTACTCTAGATACAACCAAATCCTCATGGAGGATGAAGACCTAGAAAAAACCACTTTCATAACTCATCAAGGGACGTACTGCTATAGAGTCATTCCATTTGAGTTGAAGAACGCAGGGGCGACATATCAAAGGCTAGTCACCAAGATGTTCAAGGACCAGCTCAGCAAAACAATGGAAGTATACATAGACGATATGTTAGTCAAATCCAAAAGGAAAGAAGATCATATCGACCATCTGAAGGAGGCCTTCGACATACTAAGGCGTTACGGAATGAAGCTAAACCCCGAAAAGTGTGCCTTCGATGTAACCTCGGGCAAGTTCCTCGTCTTTCTAGTGTCGCAAAGGTGCATTGAAGTCAACCCCGACAAGATCAAAGCTATTGAAGGGATACCTGAAGTGCTGACCAACAAGAAACAGGTACAAAAGCTGACCGGACGTATAGCTTCCTTGTCGAGATTTATCTCACGATCCTCCGATAGATGCCACAAATTTTTCAACGTGCTCAAGAAAGGCAACGGGCTCCAGTGGAACTCGGAATGCATCGAGGCCTTGAGGGAACTAAAGGCATATTTATACTCACCTTCACTACTCGCCAAAGCGGAACCCGATGAACGTCTCCTAATATACTTGGCCATATCAGAGGTCGCAGTAAGTGCAATGCTGGTCCGCAAAAACAAAGGATCATTTTAGCTAAAAACAATGGAGGGAAAGCTACTACCAAACAATTGGAACGTCGCTAAACTTAAGTACTTCAACTTCTGAAAACGGACGTCCTCCAAGTCGTACTCTTTTTCCCTCACCCGGGTTTTATCCCGATTGGGTTTTATCGATGAGGTTTTTAATGTCGCAATGAAGGGGACGTCTCGAAGTTCAAGTATGTGATTTATCGCTCCGCCTATTGACTACTACTCCACGTCGAACGATGAAGGGACTAGATAGACTGGAAATTCTCAAATGTATGGAACAAACAGAAACATGTAATATTCTCCAATGAATGAATAAACAAAGCAGCATGCAGTATTTTTGCACTACTCCGCCAAATCATTCTACATTCTACACCTTACATTCGACCTCAATCGAATTACTTTACATTTGACGTCGATCGAATTCCTTTACATTCGATCTCTCTCGAATTACTTTACATTCGACCTCGCTCGAATTACTTTACATTCGACCTCGCTCGAATTACTTTACATTCGACCTCGCTCAAATCAATCAAATCTCGACCTCATTCGAACTAACTCGCATTCGACCTCAAGTCGGTCTGTGTTTGACCTTGCCAAAATCAACATCACACACCAAACAAAAAAGAAAATGAGAAGCCGAAAACACATAGCAAAAGGTGATTGTTTCATTTCAATTGTTGGATTACAGTACTTTTTATAAAGGGCTTGGGGACGCCCCCACAAAAATAGCAAAACAAACAAAAATTGTACAAAGGCTTCACGTCGCATCATCCCCATCAGCATACTCTTCATCATACCAAGGATCAAAGGCAAGCCCATCCAGGGCGTCGTCATCATTGTCCCCGCCAGGCGTACCAGGCTCATAACCACAAGCTTCACGACCTGCCCGCGCCTTGACGTGAACGCCTGCAAGCTCTTCCTTGAAAACCTTCCTGGCAGCCCTCAAAGACTTGTACACATCAATTTGGGCCTCAGCGTGAACCCACATCTCGTATAACTCTCGTGATACACTAGGATTGGCAGAAGCTTGAGAAGTAGACAGTTGGGCCAGCCGTTCCTTCTCGACCTTCAAGATGAAGACCTGCTCATTCAGCCTAGATAACTCCCCCTCCAAATTCCTAACCTGCTCCTCCAATCTCGCCACCTTGAGTGTTGACGTCTCCGCCTCACTAGCCAGTTCGAACCTACAAACGCGCAGCAAACCCGCCAAAGCTGCTGTCTCCGCCACTGCGGCCATCCTGGTCCTATCAGTTAGATTCAGCTCTGCGATCTTGGTGCTCAATTCCTCCCTCAAGTCGGCGGCCTTGGCCTCGCTTTGTTCGAGCTCGACCTTTAAGGACGCCACTTGTTCCTAGAGATTTCCATTCTCGGCCATTACACCTTTACTCAGTTCAATTTCATTTTCCTTAGACCTCAGTGTCTCCTCCAACACGTTGCATTGCCAATGGCTCTCATGATCTCATCGTCTTTCTCCTTCAGTTCTTCATCCTTCCTCTCGATCTCATCGCGCAACACTTGGAATTGGCCATCCTCGTCAACACTCTTGACCATCTTCCGATACTTGGTACGGTACTCTCTATACTTAGACTCCATCCTCCTATAGGGAGTAACCCTCTCCTCCTCTCGTCGGTCGCGCTCGATCTCCAAGATGAGAGTCTGACGCGCAAAAGAAGGCAACTCAGCCAAAATAAAGCGACGCTCATGAAACATATAAAAGCTCATGAAAAAGAAGTAAAAACTCACCCGCAAAGCCCTGCCCGATATGCCTAAGGAAAAGTTTGTATCATTCAGCATCTGCAACGTCCTGTTTTTAGCCTCCGCGCATAATGGAGCAAAGGACGGCATCGCCCGCTCTGAGTCGACCAGCAGGTTATAATTCACGGGAATGACTATGTGCCTATTAGGACCTTCCTTCCTTATCTCTACACGAGTACCCCTCTCCAAGAAAGTTTGTACCTCCTCAGGTTCGATGTCTGAGCCAGAATCGACGGCTGATGAAGACCCTGACCTCACCTCTGAGGAGCCACCTTCAACAACCCGTATAAGCTCTTCACCACTACGAACCCCCTCAACCCTAGAGGGACTTTTCTTCATAGCAGCACTCGTCGTAAGAACAGTCTCCACGGCTGGTGAAGACCCCGACCTCACCTCTAAATCCATGACTCTCTCCGTCTCCTCATCAATAATGGTCTTCCCAATATCCACTCTCCGTCTTTTCCTCGGTGACGCTTCCTCGCCACGAGGTGACTCGTCGACAAGACAGAAGATCGGCTGAGAAGAGATCTCATCTGGAACAGCAACGGCTTGAGAGGCGGAGTCCCTCACTTGCGTAGCTTGAGTCTGACCTCATACAGACTCAACGAGAGCAAACTCCATCGCAGCCGAGGACACCGCCTGACAAAAGGAAAGCACTGGAGCCTTCGTCTTTTTGGAAACCCACCGACCTAGCGCCAAAGAAAGGTGACGTCAAAAGACGATAAAAGAAATATGGTAAGTTGAAAAGTAGAACACTCACGGGATGAAGTCTTGGGCCCGAAGCACTTGTGGAAGGATGCCCAATCTCGGATCCCTACGGTATGAGGTAACACGCGAGCTGCCCAATCTTCAATATTCAAAATGAGGGAAGGAGAACGCCTCACAGTTGAAAATAAGGAAACCATGAGTAGGTTGAAGATCGAAAGGAAAAGAGGAAGTAAAGAGAAAATAATAAACAACACAACGAGATACTTACGATTGTAGTTCCACTACTCAGGAAACCCGGTCGGGTCCGCCACTAGATGATTGGTTCTGACGAAGAAGTATTTGCGCCAAAAGACGATTTGCTTTATCATCCATCCCGGCCACCAACCCCTTGGTTCCACGATGTCGTAAGTGTATCAGAGTGCCTCTATAAAAAATAGGCGAGAACAGGTGTAGCAGGTTGTGGATGTCGACTTCACAGTCGGCCAACTCCGTATACTTCGGCAGCATCAGGAAAACCTTATATAAATAAAGGGAGAGTCGTGCCAGGCAGACGCCGTAAATATGGAAGAACTCCTCCGCTAACCGAGGGAAAGGAAAATAATAACCTATCAGAAATGGATATACATCAAAGGCACAAAATCCTGGTCGATGAAACTGTACTATATCGCCTTCCGCCGGAACAATTTCAACATAGGGAGTAATGAGATATTTAGAGCGCAGGCCGGCTATTTCATCCGGCCCCGTCTCGAAAGGCTCAGGAGCAGGAGCGGGAGCAGGTTCTTTGGGGAAGTCGTTCCTAACCGAAGAGTTTTTAGGAACCACTTCCTCTACGGTGGGGAAGTTGTCTTCTTCCTCAACCATGGGTTCCTCACTGCCGGGAGGAATGGCCACCGATAAAGGAGTGGCATCGGAAACTCCGTCATGATTGTGAGGAGAAGCTGACATATCGACATGGTAAAGTGTGTACAACGGAGTAAGAGAAAGAGTATTAACTAGGAAAGAAACAGGAAACTGAAAGTGAAGAAACTGCGAGAAATGGTGGTGAAGCTACGAGAAATGGAGAAGAAGATCAAAGAAGGAACATGTGCTCACAAAGATGGAAGTGGTGAAATTTCAAATGAGAGACCCCTCCCCTCTATTTATAGGGTTGGGTGGCATCAAAATCGAGGCAAAAAGCCGTCAATGGCAGCAAAAACGAAGCGACAGCAACACAGACTCTGCAATGGGAAGACGCGTAATGATGACGCACGTGGCTACGACGTCATTGTGAACAACTAATTTTTGACCACACACAAATGTTATACTATTTTAGTAGAAATATTCCTTTTAGGCCTAATATTGATGTTTTAAGCTTTTATCTTACACTTAGTAGATTTTATTTAATTAAAGTAAATAAATAAATATAATAATAATCACATTCTTAAAGTGTATATATATGGAGTATCTTTTAATTATAATTTAATAAGTAAACTATTTTCTTTGTATGATTTAAATTATAGTGTAAATATTGAGTTTTCTTATTTTTATAGTTTACTTTAAGTCTAAAAGCAGGATGGTATGTGTATGTGTGTATGTGTGTGTGTATATATATATTACACACACGTTACCATCTTTTATGTAAGATTTAGAAAATTAAAACAAAACAAAAAAAAAGTTAAAAAAAATAATTTTTTTTATTAAAAATAAAGCTTTGAAGCTAAAGTTAGGATAAAGTTTGTTGATAACAAATTTTATCTAAAAAAATCTGATTTTTTTTTTATATTAGCTAACTAACCCCAAATTTTTAGCTTAAAAATCCCACACTCCTACTCCCATACAATATCACATTTGACCAACCACTTCATCCATCTTATTCTATAAAAAGACAAAACAAAAAGGTTTTTAAAAGAAAAAAGAGGAAGAACGGACGAAAGAAAAAAAAACAAAAGGAAAGGAAAAGAAGAAAAGGAGATGAAGAACGGGGAAAAGAAAAAAAACAAAAAAAAACAGAAAGGAGTAAGAAAAAAAGAAAAGAAAAAAGGGGAGGAAGTAAAAAAAAACTGACGGAGGCAGAGAAAGAATTGCCAAGAAAGAAAGAAAGAGAGTTTGAAAACGGAGTTCGAAATTTCGTTCGCGGTTTCGAGTTTGAGGTTCTAAAAAGTTAGCATTGCTAGCTTCGGAAATCAGTAGATTGTGGTTGTGGTTTTATTGTAAAAAGCTTCACAAAAAAGGTAATATTCGAATTTGATCATCAATACGAAATATAATTTTGTTGGTTCTGATTAATTTTGGCTTCATCTTTTATTCCCATTTCTATATCTTTGAATTATTTTGAGTATTTTATTTTTTTCGAACTAGAGCAAACTGAATATTTGTTTGGGCGTCTCTTCAAGCTAAATTAGATTACTAAACTTTTGCTCATGGCAAAAAAAATAATATTTCCATTACAGTTAAGTTTAGATCTTTCAGGAATCAAGTTATTAATTAATAATCATCTTGCAAAGTTTTTTTTAATAATCCTTGCTAGTCTTATTTAACTCTTTGATGATATTGCAAAGTTATTTAATTTTTTCAGTTAAGTGTGTTTATATGTGTATAGAGGAGTTAAGGTGGTGAACAATAAAAATAATTCTCATGTTGATAGTTTATAACTTGGTTTGTATACAAAGAATATGTTGTGAATATGTTATTAACTTTGTGAATACTGTTTAGTTTAACTTTATGCATGCATTCCATTTTTCATACGTATAAAAGTTCATTATATTAATTATGTTTAAGGTCATGGATGCAATAGTCAATTACTTAGACTCTGAAATTTCATTTCTATATAATTAGGACAAACGGAGTTTCTAAAAGGTTCTTCTTTAAATGTATTTATCCATTAATTCATCTATCACTGAAATTTAATAATTCTTATGTTATGTTGTGTACTTTGTGTCATGCGAAACAGGTTCGGGAATAATTTAATAATTTTGGCTTAGATAGAAGATTAAGTTTTCCAATTTACAAGAATAATTTTTATTGTGAAGTACACATAGGGGTTATGAATTAGCTATTTCAAGGAATAAATAATTGGAGTGGTAATATATATATATATATATATATATATATATA
>ML413618.1:0-70976 GCA_005239525.1 Nicotiana knightiana
ATATATATATATATATATATATACAGTCCCCAAAATAAGAATCTACCAAGTGTGTGCCAGGAAATACTGTCACAAGTCAATAGGAGACTAGTAGAATATACAAAAGATGATACAAGAGGTACTGTCGTCTGAAGGGATATAGACAGAAATAAATAAAAGATAACTCCATAGCACAGCTGGGAATCATCAAGGGAGGCAGCTGGCACTCACTAAGGTCCTACAGTATAATTTAACAGAATGTAATAAAAATATTAGGCATGTGAAGCAGTGAAGCAACAAGTATATATATAAGATACTGAACTCCAGGAATAATACAGAGGATAAATAAAACAATTACCACTTCACCTTTTCCAAAATATCTGTCAGATCAATTTCATGAAATTTAATAACAAATAAAGCATACGCATGCAGGGTAAGGACAACCGGCCGGAGTCATAAGATAGTCACGCTCGTGCACTGCCGAAGGATCGATCGGCCCGTCCCAAAAGTTCACCTCTCAACCTCTCTATGCACTGTCGAAGGATCGATCAGCCCGTCCCAAATGTGCATCTCTCAACCTCTCTACGCACTGCCGAAGGATCGATCGGCCCATACCAAAAGTGCGTCTCTCAATCTCTCTATGCACTACCGAAGGATCAAATCCCAAAAGTGCATCTCACAATCATTCTACGCACTGCCGAAGGATCGATCGACCTGTCCCAAAAGTGCATCTCTCATGAGAGTAGGGGAAAATCACACTCCGCTTGCGGAATACAAATTGCGAGGCAGTCACATGCACATACATTATTCCTTTTTAAAAAAGAGAATACCTTTCCTTGATCAATTTCTTACAAGTTTTCTCAAATTTCATAACTTTGGGGAAGTAAGCAATATGAAATGTAAATTCAGCACGCATATAGTTCATATCAAGTAAAACACAAGGCATGATGTGGGTCTAACTACCCGGACATAATAGTAATAGTTGCTACATACGGACTCTCGTCACTTTGTACGTACGCAGCCCCCACAAATTATCACATATAGCCTTTAAATCACCTAGGGGGACAATTCCCCCTTACAAGGTTAGAAAGGAGACTCACCTCGTGTCGAATCTATCCCTCGGACAAAGGATGCGCCTGAATCTCCTAACTCTACACCCGAGGACTCGCAACTAGCCAAATACAGTATAATGACATCCATGCATGTTTAAAATAGGGAAATTATCCTAAATTTTCAATAATTCAAGATTCTTGAGAAATTCCCAAAATTCAACCTCGGGCCCGCACGCTCGGATTCCAGTAATTCTCGAAGGGAACACTCACCCCAAGCCTAAGGATCATTAATATACGATTCTTACTTGATTTCATTGCCAATTCACGGGTAAATTATCAAATCATCACAAGTTCTAGGTTACTACCCGAATTCTTGATTTTTGCACTAATTTATGTAGTTAATTAAGCTAGAAATCCATGCATGAAGCTAATTTTAGAGTAGAGTTTACTTACCTTAGAAGACCAGGTCGTTAGCCCCTTAATAATGGAGTAAATCGCCCAAGGAAGAAGAAGGAAAAATGAGAAATTGGGTTTAAAACTCGTGTATAAAAACACACTGTCTGGACAGTGATTTTGCAACTGCGGCTCGAGGACCGCACCTGCAAGAGAAATCTCGCACCTGCAGAAATGGACTGGGGAGCCTGGGCCCGCACCTGCGGAGTGGAGACCGCACCTACGGGATTTTCTCCGCACCTGTGATGATTGGCCAGACCACTAAGGGTCGCACCTCCGATGCTGGGGACCGCAGGAGCGGTCCCCCACCTACGACTGGGAAACCGCACCTGCGGTCACAGCAGAACAGGTGTGCCAGCAGTTATGTTTTGCTGGAATTTAGCATCGTTAGGTGCCTTGGAGGCACCTGGGCCTACCCGAGCCATAGTCCAAATATACCAACGAGTCCCAAATCATAATACGGACTCGCTCGAGCCTTCGGAACACCCAAAACAACACTAAAACTCAAAATCACACCCCCAAACCCCAAGAATCAAATTTAAGAACTTTATGTTTTCTAGACTTCGCTAACAACGTGCCGAACCGACCTATACAACTCGTAATGACACCAAATTTTGCAGGCAAGTCATAAGTAACATAACAGAACTATTTCTGGTCTTGGAATTTCGTTCGGACCTTGATAACACAAAAACAAATCCCAAACCAAAATATGAACTTAAGGAACTTCTTATTTCAATATTGGGCGCCGAAATGCCCCCGGGTCATCAAAAACCCATTACGAACATACGCCCTGGTCGGGAATCATCACACGAAGCTACCGGAACTGACAAAACTCGATTTCAAGGTCATTTTCCCAAAATGTTGACCGAAGTCCAATTTTTCCTTAAAGGCCAACCTTAAGGAACCAATTATTCCTATAGCACTCAAAACACCTCCGAATCCCGGACCACCAGTCACCGCAAGTTATAAATCATAAAAAGCCACTATGAGAAGTTTCATTTAGGGGAACAGGGTCGGATAACACAAAACGACCGGTCGGATCGTGACATTCTCCACCTCTTAAACAAACGTTCGTCCTCGAACGGGTCTAGAATTATACGTGACGTGCCCAATAAGTATTGATATCTGCTCCGCGTGTCCTCCACCGACTCCCAGGTCGCCTCCTCAACTGGCTGGCCCCTCCACCAGACCTTTACAGAAAAAACTCTCTTGGACCTCAACTGGCGGTCCTGCCTATCAATAATAGCAACTGGCTCCTCCTCGTAACCCAAACTCTCATCCAACTGAATAGTGTTGAAATCAACCACATGAGAGAAGTCGTCGTGGTACCTCCGGAGCATGGATACATGAAAAACTGTGTGAACTCTTGATAAACTGGGAGGCAAGGCCAGCTTATAAGCAACCTCCCCAACTCGCCTCAACACCTCGAATGGACCTATAAACATCGGGCTCAGCTTTCCCTTCTTCCCAAATCTCATAATACCCTTCATGGGCGAGACTTTCAACTGGACCCTATCTCCCTCCATAAATGATACATCACGCGCCCTCCGATCCGCGTAACTCTTTTGTCTGGACTGTGTTGTACGGAGCCTCTCCTGAATCAACTTCACTTTATCCAAGGCATCCCTCACCAGGTCGGTGCCATATAACTTAACCTTTCCAGGCTCAAACCACAAGATAGGAGAACGACATCGCCGACCATACAAAGCCTCAAATGGTTCCATCTCAATGCTGGACCGATAACTATTATTGTAA
Organism: Nicotiana knightiana; assembly: GCA_005239525.1. Taxonomy (NCBI): domain Eukaryota; kingdom Viridiplantae; phylum Streptophyta; class Magnoliopsida; order Solanales; family Solanaceae; genus Nicotiana; species Nicotiana knightiana. The sequence continues at coordinate 3,240 of ML413618.1, forward strand.
GTAAACTCGGCCAAAGGCAAGAACTGGTGCCACTAACCTCCGAAATCAATCAGACATGCCCTGAGCATGTCCTCTAATATCTGAACTATACGCTCCGACTGACCATCAGTCTGAGGGTGAAATGTTGTGCTGAGCTCTATCTGAGTGCCCATCTCACTATGCAATTCTCCCTAGAAATGCGAGGTGAACTGAGGACCTCGATCTGATATAATGGACACCGACACACCATGCAATCGGACTATCTCCCGAATGTAGATCTGAGCTAACATCTCAGAAGTATAAGTAGTAGCCACTGGAATGAAAAGCGCCGATTTGGTCAATCTATCCACAATGACCCAAACCGCGTCAACCTTCCACAAAGTTTGAGGCAACCCAACCATGAAGTCCATAGCAATGCGCTCCCATTTCCACTCAGGAATCGGCATCCGCTGAAGTAGGCCTCCTGGCCTCTGGTGCTCATACTTAACTTGCTGGAAATTAAGGCACCTAGTCACATACTCCATAATGTCCTTCTTCATTCGCCTCCACCAGAAATGTTGCTTCAAATTACGATACATCTTTGTAGCACTAGGGTGAACAGAATACCGAGAACTGTGCGCCTTTTCTAGAATCCTCTCCCTCAGGCCATCCACATTAGGAACACATAAGTGGGCCTGAAGTCTCAGAACACCATCCTCGCCAATAGCAAGCTCCTTGGCCCTACCTTGAACCACTTTCTCCCGAAGCTCTGCTAAGCACGGATCATAGAACTGCTGGGCCTTAATCTCTCCCAATAATGAAGATTGAGCAACCACATGTGCCAAAACTCGATGAGGCTCTGAAAGATCTAATCTCACCAGGCGATTGGTCAAGGACTGAATGTCCAAGGCTAGAGGTCTCTCCTCCGCTGGAATATAAGCCAAGCTACCCATACTCTCAGCCTTCCTGCTCAACGCATCTGCCACCACATTAGCCTTTTCCGGGTGATAAAGAATGATGATATCATAATCCTTCAACAAATCAAGCCATCTGCGCTGCCTCAAATTAAGATCCTTCTGCTTGAACAAGTGTTGCAAACTATGGTGGTCTGTATAAACCTCACAGGACACTCCATACAAATAGTGCCTCCAAATCTTAAGAGCATGAACAATCGGCGCCAACTCTAAATCGTGCACGTGGTAATTTTTCTCATGAACCTTCAGCTGGTGTGAAGCATAAGTAATAAATCTCCTCTCCTGCATCAAAACACACCCCAATCCAATGCGTGAAGCGTCGCAATATACCGTGTACATCCCAGAACCGAAATGCAATACTAGAACTAGCACTGAGGTCAATGCTGTCTTGAGCTTCTGAAAGATCGACTCACACTTGTCAGACCATCGAAACGGGGCATTCTTCTAAGTCAATCTAGTCAATGGAGCTGCAATATAAGAGAAACCTTCCACAAATTGACGATAATAGCCTTCTAGGCTCAAAAAGCTTCGGATCTCTGTAGCTGAAGTAGGACGCGACCAACTCTGAACTGCCTCGATCTTCTGAGGATCAACCTTGATACCCTCACCGGATACTACATGCCCCAAAAATGCCACGGAATCCAACCAAAAGTCACACTTTGAGAACTTAGCATATAGCTTCTGTTCTCGCAAGGTCTGGAGCACAACTCTCAAATGATGCTCGTGCTCCCCCAGGCTACGGGAGTAAATCAAAATTTCATCAATGAAGACAATGACAAAGAAACCAATATACGGCCTGAACACCCTATTCAGCAAGTCCATGAATGCTGCTGGGGCATTAGTCAAGCCAAAGGACATCACCAGGAACTCATAATGGCCATATCTCGTACGAAAAGTAGTCTTCGGAACATCTGAAGCCCGAATCCTCAACTGATGATACCCTGATCTCAAATCAATCTTAGAAAACACACGAGCACCCTGAAATTGGTCAAACAAATCATCGATGTGCGGCAAGGGATACTTGTTCTTAAAGGTAACCTTGTTCAACTGGCGATAATCAATACACATCCGCATAGACTCATCCTTCTTTTTCACAAATAGGACTGGATCACCCCACGGCAATACACTCGGTCTGATGAACCCCTTAGCTAACAACTCCTCAAGATGCTCCTTCAACTCCTTCAACTCTTTCGGAGCCGTACAATACGGAGGGATGGATATAGGCTGGGTGCCTGGAGCTAAATCAATGCAGAAGTCAATATCACGGTTTAGAGGCATGCATGGAACATCTGAAGGAAATACATCAACAAATTCTCGAACAATTGGCACAGAATCAATAGTCGGAGACTCGGTGGTGGTGTCCCGCACATAAGCCAAATAGGCTAGACAACCCTTCTCGACCATATGTCGAGCCTTCAAGAATGAAATAACCCGGCTGGATGTGCTAACTGAAGTACCCCTCCACTCCAGCCTAGGCGACTCATGCATGGCGAAGGTAACTATCTTGGCATGGCAATCAAGCACGACATGATAAGGAGATAGCCAATCCATGCCTAGAATAACCTCAAAATAAACCATGGGGAGAAATAAAAGGTCAGCTTTGGTCTCGAACCCACAGAAGGTGATCACACAAGACCGATAAACCCAGTCTACCAACACAGAGTCGCCCACAAGAGTGGATACATGTATATGAGATCCCAAAGACTCTCGAGAGACATCCAGAAAAGAAGCAAATAGGGCTGAAACATATGAATAAGTGGATCTTAGATCAAACAATACTGAAGCCTCTCTACCACATACTGAGATAATACATGTGATCACGGCGTCTGAGGCCACTGCATCTGATCTTGCCGGAATAGTATAAAACCTGGCTGGAGCACTGAAGACTCAGCCCCATCGGAGTGTACAAGAGCTGCCTGACCTCCCCCTGACTGGCCTCCACCTCGAGGACGACCCCTGCTGGTCTGTCCTCCATCTCTAGGTGGCCGGACTACTGGTGCCGGACCCATCAGCTAATAGCTCTGCTGCACGGCCTTGCCCCGATACTGGGAACACTGTCTCCTCATGTGACCTGGCTCTCCACACTCATAACAATGCCCAGGTGGCAAAGTCTGCTGCCTCGAGGAAGATCCCTGAAGGGCCGGAGGGCGATGAGAGCCCTCAGGCATAGCACTGAAATAAGGATCGGAGGATCTCTGATGGCTGGAATAACCACTGTGTGAACTATAAATGGCTGGAGGACGGTAGGAACGCTCTGGCATGAAGCTTAAATGAGGCCTCACTGGAACACCTCGAGGAGGTGGTGGAGGTGCTGAATATAAAGGCCTGCTGGGCTGACCACTACTATGTTGACCCCTGCCCCTAGCTAGGGCACCTCTGAGATCCCCTGAGAACCTAGTCCTCTTGCCCTGCTGACCCTGCTCCCTGCTCCTCAACCGGTAACCCTCGATCCAACGAGCAATCTCCACTACGAGCTGATAAGGGGTACCCACCTCCACCTCTTGAGCCATGGTGGATCTAATACCTGGATGCAACCCTGCTACAAACCTCCGAGCTCTCTCAGCATCGGTGGGCGATATCATATGGGCATGGCGTGGCAGCTCTGAAAATCTGGCCTCATAATCTGTCACGGATATCTGCCCCTGCTCTAACCGCTCAAACTGACCGCTCATCTCTTCCCTCTCAGATGGTGGAATATATCTATCCAAGAACATCTGTGTGAACTGCTCCCAAGTTATAGTAGGAGAATCGGCTGGCCTGCTTAGAATATAAGACTGACACCACCTGCGAGCTCTGCCCTCTAATTAGAATGCAGTGAAGTCCACCCCATGGTACGCTAGGATCCCTATGTTGTGCAGTTTATCCCTGCACCTATCAATGAAGTCCTGGGCATCCTCACCTCGCTCACCTCCGAAGACTCGAGAACGCAAGCGAGTCCATCTGTCTAACATCTTATGCTGGTTGCCATCCGCAGCTGGTCCGGGCTCCGGTGCTACCGCTACAGGATGGGTACCACCAGGGCAGTGTACCCGGGGCATGATGTAATGCTGTTGTCGGTCCTACGGCCTGGGCAGTAAGGGTCTAGGCTCCCCCTCCTGCTTGTAAAGTGGTAGGGTCTGCTGGAAATAAACCAACCTGGGACATGGTGTCCATAAATCTCATCATACGGCCCATGACTGCCTAGAAGCCTGGCGCCGTCATAAAGGCTATGGGTGCAGGATCTGCTGGAGGCACTTCATCCTGCTCCTCTAATATAGGGTCCTCTGGTGGCAGGACCGGAATAGCTCTGGGACGCCCCCATTCCCTACTACGGGCCGGTGCCTTCCGCTAGCCTCGGACGCCGGGGGTAGCGGCCCTCCCCGAGTCCGGAACATCAGATGCACGCGTCCTCACCATCTGTGGGAGAATAGAAGAATGAGTTTAGTAAATCATAAGTTGCATGATAGAGTAAGAACAAATAGAGGTTTCCTAACACCCTGTAGCCTCCTGACGATAAGTACAGACGTCTCCGCACCGATCCGCAAGACTCTACTGGGTTCGCCCGTGACTCGTGAGACCAATGTGAACCTAGTGCTCTGATACCACGTTCTCACGACCCAAAATCCTACACGTGTCGTGATGGCGCCCAACACCGGGGTTAGACAAGACAACGGTTGTTTATTAGTGAGATTTTCCTTATTAACATACCAACCCCACATATTTCCCAAAGTTCTACACTTAGCTTGATTAAATAAAAGCGTAAGCATTTACCAATTTAAATACATACATCCAAAATGATTGTGATCCTATATATATATATATATATATATACACACACTCCCTAAAATAAGAATCTACCAAGTGTGTGCCAGGAACTAGTGTCACAAGTCAATAGGCGACTAGTAGAATATACAAAAGATGATACAAGAGGTACTGCCGTCTGAAGGGATATAGACAGAAATAAACAAAAAATAACTCCATAGCACAGCTGGGAATCGTCAAGGGAGGCAGCTCACCATGGAGTCAGGTCCGGAATATGTCAAGCTCCGGTCGGATAACCAGAAACACCAGCCCTAGAACCTGTACAATTAAGTATAGAAGTGCAGCATGAGTACATAAATATATATGTACCTAGTGAGTATCCCGCCTAACCTCGAAGAGGTAGTGACGAGAGGTCGACACGACACTCACTAAGGTCCTGCAGTATAATTTAATAGAATGTAATAAAAACAATAGGCATGTGACGCAGTGAAGCAACAAGTATATATGTAAGATACTGAACTCCAGGAAGAATACCGAGGATAAATAAAACAATTACCACTTCACCTTTTCCAAAATATCTGTCAGATCAATTTCATGAAATTTAATAACAAATAAAGCATACGCATGCAGGGTAAGGACAACCGGCCGGAGTCATAAGATAGTCACGCTCGTGCACTACCGAAGGATCGATCGGCCTGTCCCAAAGTGCACTTCTCAACCTCTCTATGCACTGCCGAAGGATCGATCAGCCCGTCCCAAAAGAGCATTACCTCTCTACGCACTGCCGAATGATCGATCGGCCCATTCCAAAAGTACGTCTATCAATCTCTCTATGCACTACCGAAGGATCGATCGTCCCGTCCCAAAAGTGCATCTCACAATCTCTCTATGCATTACTGAAGGATCGATCGGCCCGTCCCAAAAGTGCATCTCTCATAAGAGTGGGGGAAAATCACACTCCGCTCGTGGAATATAAATTGCGAGGCAGTCACATACACATACATTATTCCTTTTTAAAAAAAGAGAATACCTTTCCATGATCAATTTCTTACACGTTTTCTCAAATTTCATAACTTTGGGGAAGTAAGCAATATGAAATGTAAATTCAGCACGCATATAGTTCATATCTAGTAAAACACAAGGCATGATGTGGGCCTAACTACCCAGACATAATAGTAATAGTCGCTACGTACGGACTCTCGTCACTTTGTACGTACGCAGCCCCTCACAAATTATCACATATAGTATTTAAATCGCCTAGGGGGACAATTCCCCCTTACAAGGTTAGAAAGGAGACTCAGCTCGTGACGAATCTACCCCTCGGACCAAGGATGCGCCCGAATCTCCGAACTCTACACCCGAGGACTTGCAACTAGCCAAATACGGTATAATGACATCAATGCATGTTCAAAATAGGGAAATTATCCTAAATTTTCAATATTTCAACATTCTTGAGAAATTCCCAAAATTGAACCCCGGACCTGCACGCTCAGATTCCAATAATTCTCGAAGGGAACACTCACCCAAGCCTAAGGATCATAATATAGGATTCTTACTTGATTTCATAGCAAATTCACGGGTAAATTCTCAAATCATCACAAGTTCTAGGTTACTACCCAAATTCTTGATTTTTGCACTATATGTAGTAAATTAACCTAGAAGTTCATGCATGAAGCTAATTTTTGAGTAGAGTTTACTTACCTTAGAAGACCAGGTCATTAGCCCCTTAACAATGGAGGAAATCGCCAAAGGAAGAAGAAGGAAAATGAGAAAATGGGTTTAAAACCCGTGTATAAAAACACACTGTCTGGACAGTGATTTCGCACTTGCAGCTCGAGGACCGCACTTGCGGTCTCGCACCTGCGAGAGAAATCTCGCACCTGCGGAAATGGACTGGGGAGCCTGGGCCGGCACCTGCGGAGTGGAGACCGCACCTGCGGGATTTTGTACGCACCTACGATGATTGGCCAGACCACTGGGGGTCGCACCTACTATTGGGCAACCGCACATGCAGTCACACCAGAACAGGTGCGCCAACAGCTATGTTTTGCTGGTTTTTAGCCCCGTTAGGTGCCCGAGAGGCACCTGGGTCCACCCGACCCCTAGTCCAAATATACCAACGAGTCCTAAATCATAATACAGATTCGCTCGAGATTCGGAACAACCAAAACAACGCTAAAACTCAAAATCACAGCCCCAAACCCCAAGAACCAAACTTAAGAACTTTAAGTTTTCTAGACTTCGCTAACAACGTGCCGAACCGACCTATACAACTCGGAATGACACCAAATTTTGCAGGCAAGTCATAATTAACATAACAGAACTATTCCCATTCTCAAAATTCCGTTCGGATCTCGATAACACAAAAATACATCCCAAACCAAAATATGAACTTAAGGAACTTCTTATTTCAATATTGTGCACGGAAATGCCCTCGGGTCATCAAAAACCCATTCCGAACATACTCCCAGGTCCAAAATCATCACACGAAGCTACCGGAACCGATGAAACTTGATTACGAGGTCGTTTTCCTAAAGTGTTGACCGAAGTAACACTTGGCCTTATAGGCCAACCTTAAGGAACCAATTGTTCCTATAGCACTCAAAACACCTCCGAATCCCGGACCACCAGTCCCCGCAAGTCATAAACATAAAAAACCGCTATGGGAAGTTTTATTTAGGGGAGCGGGGTCCGATAACGTAAAACGACCGGTCGGGTCGTTACAGCTGCTATGTGCATGCCATCAGATGAGAAAGATGAGGGAGGAGAAGGGAGTGGCGGCTCATCTAAGGCTTGTTTTCGCCGGTTCCCGGCAAAGCTCGTTGGCGGTTACACTGCTGGTTTTGGCCAACTTTCATGGTGATTGACGAAGAATATGAAGACAAAAAGGGGAGGGGAGGCACCGTTCGTTCTCTTTTTGGGGTTGCCGGATTTTTGGCATTTTGGTGGTGAAGCGACGGCATGAGCGGATGGAGTTTGAGGTGAGGCAGATGGAGGAAGGCGACTGGTATGGGGGGTTTCTCAGTTGCTTCTAGGTGAAGGGAGATGGGTTGGTGATAGTGTATTTTGAGAGGGATGTCTTTGGAGGAGATGAAGAGGAAAGGTCGGGGGGAGTAAGGGCGACGTTCCTTCTATGGGAGGGGAGTTTCCAAAATTAGGTCTTGGTCTAGATTTTGGGAAAGTAGGGTTTTTAAAGAAGGGTACTTGGTTGCCCGATTAATGAAGGGTAAAAGGGCGTTTTTCCACTTTAAGTGACATTATTCGGATTTGGAATTTATATTAATTTTTTTCAAAGTAGCCACCTGGATTTTTGACGATGTTCCAGGGCACCGTTTATTGAAATCCCAAATCGAGGAAATTTAGACTCTATTTTAAGTTGTCTGCGATAAGAAATCCGAGTAAGGAATTCTATTAACCAGCGAGAAGGTGTTAGGCATTCCCGAGTTCCGTGGTTCTAGTACGGTCGCTTAACTATTAATATTTTGCCTAAATTATCTGATGTTTTACATATTTTTAAACCTATTGTATATTTTAGCCTTTTTCACTTTTTACCCGCTTTTAATATTTATGGATTATTCTGAAACTAGTCACGATGGCGTGCACTTGTCAGTTTTGGACACATTGTAAACGCGCCACATGAAATGCACCCGCAATTTACGACATGTGATTTTAATTATAGTGAGGTTGTGGTCGAGTAGCATGAGTTGCAAACTCGAGTGTAGATTACGTAATCATGAGTATGATCACGATGATTTAATTGCTTATTTGAAGCAAAACCATTATTTTCGTAAGTTCTTTATTTTTCCTAATGTTTGAGATTATAAATAAGGCAAAAGATTTGTGGAGGGGAAATTATTCGGAAGTCAAGAATATTTTAGCTATTTAAAGTATTGGCAAGGTTATCCACACTTAGAAATATTCGTAACTTACCACTCTATCTTTGAAATTATGGGACATTTATCCATTATGGAAGAATGGACTAATTATTAATCGATTAACTAAAATTGTTGGGCTTAACAAATTGAACTTGTCCAAAGAAGTCGCACTCTTTAGGGATAGACAAAACTTAAAATGATTCACACTAACATGATTTACTAACCAATACTTGAAATGCTAGCAGCTTAAAATTATAACAATAAACCGTAAGGAATAGACAATGTATACTGAAGGCACCTTTGGCTCCTTGATATAAAATTTAAATATATTTAATTAATAATAGGTCCAGATCCTTTGTTAGTGAATGTAGTCAGTCCACTGCTGAAGTAAAATCCTAAATTAGTGTCACGAAAAATGACCTTACACCATATATGCCACAAAAGAAAGATAAAGAATTAAAATAAGCATAATTTTCAAAAGGACTGCTTGACAAGCTTCAATTTTCAAATATATTTACCACATTCCCTGTAAATAATCTTAATTTGATGTTTTCCAATTAACAAGAAATCATAATAACAAACACCAGTTCTAGGATTCAGCAAACAAACAAGCTATAAAAATTAAGCTCAAACCTGATAATTCATAGAAGAGTACCTGGATAGTAGCGAAACAAGCAAAACTGAACCGAATACAAGTGAAGAAGACTGATACAGAGCTTAGCCAGTATGTAAAAATGAAGTCGGAGGCAAGGTGAAGCAGCTCAACAAAACAGAAATAGCAGCAAAGCGACCAGCAGCCAACCGTAACTTCTTTGATTCAAAGCTTTTAAATCCCCGAAAATATGCAGCCACTAGTAAAAATCTTACACAAATTTTGACTATTTCTTTTTTGAACTTTTTCATTACTTTTTTAGAGTTCTCTCTTTTCTTTTTCCTTTTTCAAAACTGTATTTCAGCGTGTGTGTGAGCAGAGTGTGCGAGATGGTTGCTATGTGTATGCCACCAGATGAGAAAGACGAGGGACGAGAAGGGAGTGGCGGCTCATCCAAGGCTTGTTTTTACCGGTTCCCGGTGAAGCTTGTCGGCGGTTACACTGCTGGTTTTGGCCAGCTTTCATGGTGATTGATGAAGAATATGAAGACAAAAAGGGGAGGGGAGGCACCGTTCGTTCTCTTTTTGGGGTTGCTGAATTTTCGGCGTTTTGGTGGTGAAGCGATGACAGGAGCGAATGGATTTTGGGGTGAGGCGGATGGAGGAAGGTGGCTGGTATGGTGGGGTTTCTCAGCTAATGCTAGGTGAAGGGAGATGGGTTGGTGCTAGTGTATTTTGAGTGGGATGTCTTTGGAGGAGATGAAGAGGAAAGTTCACGGGGGGAGTGAGGGCGCCGTTCTTTCTATGGGAGGGGAGGGGGGGTTTCCAAAATTAGGTCTAGGTATAGATTTTGGGAAAGTGGGGTTTTTAAAGAGGGGGTATTTGGTTGGGCTTGTGATTTTGGTCCCTAAAATTGGGTCAATTTGAAATAAAAGACCAAATTTTATCTGTTAAAAATAGCCATTTTACTACTAATTAAATTTGTTTTTACCAAAACGACCTAATTAACATTTTAAATAATTAAGTAAACTAATTGATTAAATCTAATGTATATTTTTGGTGATTTTCATGCATTAATCTAAAAATTAAAGAATAATTCATTCCTAAAAATACAAATTAAATCTAAGATGACATGAAATAAAAATGTGACAATTTTTATGATTTTTCTGTAATTTTGAAGTATGAAATATGCATGACATGCAACTAAATAAAGAAAAGTTCCTAAAATTCATTAGAAGTCATTTTTTTGATTATTTTGAGGAGTAATTTCCATGCGGAGCAAAAATTAGGTGTTTACAATGACGTTCCGAAAGATTTTATTGACGTACTTCTCATGCATTGCATTCATTTATACATGCACAATATGTAAAAATGAAGGCGGAGGCAAGGTGAAGAAGCTCAACAAAACAGAAATAACAGCAAATCAACCAACAACTAACCGTAACTTCTTTGATTCAAAGCTTTTAAATCCCCGAAAATATGTAGCCACTAGTGAAAATCGAACACAACTTTTGACTATCTCTTATTTGAACTTTTTATTTAGTTTTTTAGAGTTCTCTCTTTTCTTTTTCCTTTTTTCAAAACTGGATTTCAGCGTGTGTGTGAGCAGAGTGTGCGAGATGGCTGTTATGTGTATGACATCAGATGAGAAAGATGAGGGAGGAGAAGGGAGTGGCGGCTCATCTAAGGCTTATATTCACCGGTTCCCGGCGAAGCTCGTCGGTGGTTACACTGCTGGTTTTGGCCTGATTTCATGGATATTGACGAAGAAGATGCAGACAAAAAGGAGAGGGGAGGTACCGTTCGTTCTCTTTTTGGGGTTGCCGGATTTTTGGCGTGTTGGTGGTGAAGCGACGACAGGAGCGGATAGAGTTTGGGGTGAGGCGGATGGAGGAAGGCGGCTAGTATGGTGGAGGGGCTTCTCAGCTGCTGCTAGGTGAAGGGAGATGGGTTGATGCTAGTGTATTTTGAGAGGGATGTCTTTGGAGGAGATGAAGAGGAAAGGTCAGGGGGTAGTGAGGGCGCCGTTCTTTCTATGAAAGAGGGCTTTCCAAAATTAGGTCTAGGTCTAGATATTAGGAAAGTGGGGTTTTTAAAGAGGGGTATTTGGTTGGGCCTGGGATTTTGGGCCTAAAATTGGGTCAATTTGAAATAAAAGGCCAAAATTTACTACTAAAAAAAAATAGTCATTTTACTACTAATTAAATTTGTTTTTTACCAAAATGACCTAATTAACATTTTAATTAATTAAGTAAACTGATTGATTAAAGATAATGTATATTTTTGGTGATTTTCATGTATTAATCTAACAATTAAATAATAATTAATTCCTAAAAATATAAATTAATCCTAAGATGGCATGAAATGAAAATGTGACAATTTTTATGATTTTCTGCAATTTTGAAGTGCTAAACATGCATGACATGCAACTAAATAAAGAAAAGTTCCTAAAATTTATTAAAAGTTATTTTTTTAAAATTATTTTTAGGAGTAATTTGCATGAGGGGCAAAAATTGGGTGTTCACAATGACGTTCTGAAAGATTTTATTGACGTACTTCTCATGCATTGCATTCATTTATATATGCACAATGACCAATGACTTGATGGCGTTATATATGCGTATATATGTATATGGGATATGGGAAAAGGTTACGACGTTATATACGCACCACCACCTGATCAGCTGGTATACGTTGATGATTTTTCCCACAGTGCACGAGATGATATGATGGGATGCCCTCAGAGGCTTGATGATGTTATGCGCACATGTACTTATGAACAACGTGACATCATACGCATATGCATGACACTATAAGTATTTCATGATTTGCAGAGTTACCCAGACTTACATGTCGAGGCTTTTACTCCTTGTTTCTCTCATGTCTATTATTTACTGATTTTCATTCCTTACATACTCGGTACATTATTTGTACTGACATCCCTTTTAGCTGGGACACTGCGTTTCATGCCCACTGGTCCCAATAGACAGGTCGAGAGTCCTCTAAGTAGGCTATCAGCTCAACGGAAGATGTTGGTGCGCTCCATTTTCTCCGGAGTTGCTTGTTTGGTCAGTATGATCTAGACGTGTATTGTTTGGTATGGCAGGGCCCTGTCCCGACCTTTATGATAAGTATGTACTCTTAGAGGCTTGTAAAGAGATGTTATATGTACGGATATTTGTATGGCCTTGTTGGCATATATTTAAAGTATATAATGAATTACATTGTCCTTATAGGCCTGTACGTCACATGTATACGTTTCTATATCAAAGGTTGGGCCATTCTATGTCAGGTATTTCCTCATTATTACTATGGTTATATCATGACGCACCTTCTGGCCCACTTATCTATGATGATGTAATAAGAAAGATACGTTACGTTGGTACTCGGTTGAGTAATGTACCGAGTGCCCGTCTCGACCCATCGGTATGGGTCGTGAAAAAAGTGGTGTCAGGGCATTTCAGTCCTAGGGAATCTACAAGATGTGTCTAGTAGAGTCTTGTTTATGGGTGTGTTGTGCACCACACTTATAAGTCGGAGGCTACAGGGCCTTTAGGACTGTGACTCTTTTTTCTTTCTCCAGATCATGTGGTAGAGCTCAGTTGTAAGAACTCAATTTCCTAAACTCTATCTTATTCATAGTACAATGATGCCTATCTCTAGATCAACGGTTGGCAAGGTATTGAATGAGGTTGTGGAAGAGTTGAGTTAGAGGAACTCAAATTTGCATCATGCTTATAATGAGTAAATGTATGGTCTCCAGCAGATCATCTGTGTACTAAGACGTGTGAGCTTCTAGAAAAGGAACCCTAAGGCATGAATATCTGTCCAACCATATGGTAAAAGGCAACGAGAGATTTATAAGGTAGCTACAAGCTTCAAAAAGTAATATAAGCAAGATGAATAAGGGTACGAGGTGACCAGTTAGTGGAGATTATCGGTATTTATAATTCACGCAGAGGAATATAAGCCTTTTGAGTTACCTTCAACAATAACAGAGGTATGTAAAAATTTGTCACACCCATCTGATTCATTCCCTATGGTGGGATAACATAAGTAGTATAAGGGAAGTACAAATATCAGGATCCAGCTGGGGTTAGAGTGACCAAAAATTGTGGATGAAATGTTTGCGTTAGTTGACATTTCCGAAGGATATTGCAAATGTGCTAATAGATCTCCTTGTGAGACACCCAGATGGTGCACTCTAAATTAGTACAACTAGATATGAGTAGTACAAAGATAGGAACTGGAAGCTTGGAAGGGATAAATATTACCTTAGTGTGGCTCCCGTCCCTAGTACAGGGAGAATTTTGGGCAACCCGAAGAGCCAATGGATGGAGAAAAGGGAGCTAAAAGTAAAAGAATGTTTTGTTGGAGTTTTCAGAATAAAGTGATAGACATAAATGTTAGTAGGGAAATAAGAAGAGAGTTAGCAAAGTATTATGAGTAAGATATGATGCATGTATGACCACGGTAGATAAAAAAATGAATGATGGTAGTAATATTGTAATGAGCCGGCCGGTCGTTCCGAGAGTTTAGTCCCGTTTCCCCCCGTTTCCCCCCGTTTCCCCTATTTCTGCTTCATTTTACGTGGTTCAGCTTCATTTATGTGTGTTGGGTCAGTTGGTTCGGGTTCAGAGTGGTCATGATGAGAATTGAGGCATTTAGTCTCTCAAGGTATCCTAATAGTTAAGAAATTCAACTGAGAGTTGACTTATTGGTGAACCACCTCGGAATGCGGATTTTATGGCTCGGATGGTTTCGTTAGGTGATTTGGGACTTAGGAGTGTGCTCGGAATGAAGTTTTTATGTCCGATGTAGAATTAGGCTTGAATTGGCGAAAGTTAGTTTTTGGCGATTTTCGGTCGGCACTGAAAAATAGGCTATCGGGGTTGGAATGGAATTTCGGAAGTTGGAACAGGTCCGTAATATCATTTTGAGTATGTGTGCAAAATTTCAGGTCAATCGGAGGTTGGTTGGTTTCGGCGTAGTTGGCGAAATTTGGATGTTTCAAAGCTCATAGGCTTGAATTTGATGTAATTTTAGTGTTTTCGTGTTGTTTTTGGCGTTTAGAAGGCTCGACTAAGTTTGAATAATGCTATGGGATGTGTTGGTATGTTTGGTTGGGGCCTCGAGGGGCTCGAGATTGAATTCGGATAGTTGGTGGGGTTTTGAACTTGGAAATTTACAGCAATTAGCTGCTGGTGTGAGTTTCTGGTGTTGGCCACACCTGCTGATGGGTAGCCGTAGGAGCAATGTCGTAGGTGAGAAAGGTTGTGCGTAGGTGTAAAGGGAGGCTAGTCAAGGGAATTCCGCAGGTGCGAAGATATGGCCGCATCTGCGAAGCCGCAGGTGCGGAGAAGGGTCGCAAGTGCGATAATTTGGTCTGTTAGTGGAATTGCGCAAGTGCGCACCTGAGACCGCAGGTGTGATTTAGTGTTTGCATGTGCGGAATAGCTGGGCAGAACAGTATAAAAAGGGGCCTCCGTGAAATTCATTTCATTCCACCATTTTTGCATGCGGAAAGAGCTCTTTAAAGGCAAATTGAAGAAGGGAATCCGTGGTTCTTCAGTGAAGGTAAGTTCTCGAATTATTAACATCGTTTCTATGATATTTTGATTCTGATTAGGCTTGTATTTGAAGGATTAAAGTAAGAAAAGTTTGGAAAATGGGAGGAAAGAGTTGGGAATTTCTTTTGGTAATTTTAGTGGGCAATTGTGGTCCGATTTTGATGTTCTTGGTATGTACAGTCTCGTGGGAGGATAAGGGTTCTTGTGATGTAAATTTTATCGGATTTGGAGACGTGGGCCTGGGGCTCGGGTTTGGCTGAATTTCGAGATTCTTGTATAATTTGATAGTTTTCGATTGGGTTGTGTTCCTTGGGTATATATTAATGATATAAACTGGTTTTTGCTAGATTCGGAGCAATCGGGAGCTAATTTGAGGGGCAAGAGCACCGCGAATTAGTTTTGTGGCCCGGTGGAGGTAAGTAATTGTTATAAATCTTGTCCTGAGGGTATGGAACCCCGGACTACATATTTCTCACTGATTTTAGAATGGCACACATGTCGGATAACGAGTATGTGGCGCGCACTGGTTTTTGGATTGGACTAGGTCCTCTCCGCGGCCTAATGAGTTGCATATTTTACTCAAAACCTTATGTTAAATTACTTTCTAAAGATTTGTTGAAATATTTGGGCTATAAGTCGTGTTTGGGGCCTCGTGCCGATCTTTTTAGACCCCTTGGGGGATTTTTACTGCTGTTTTCCTCACGATTTATTGATGATTTCACTCAGCCACATTGTGCTTACTATTTCCGAAACTCAGCCTGATTTACACTACTTTGAGATTTAAAAATGATGTTTTGGGTTGAGTACCCTGTTTTACTGATTCGCCCGAGGGGCCTTTTGAGTGGTACTGCTGAGTGAGGCCGAGGGATTGATTGTGAGTATATGATACGCCACGAGGTTGCTTGATATTAGCGCTTGGGCTGAAGGAGCCCCTGAGTGCCGAGTGCCGAGTGACGAGTGATTGAGAGGCATGAGTGACTGTGAGGTGCTGAGTGACTGATGTCTGTGACAGATTATGAGGCCAGATTTTCAGAGCTATCACTCCATGCTCTTATGATATTACCCATCGATGATGAGAGAGTTCGGAGGTTTGTAGCAGGGTTACATCCAGGTATTAGGTCCATCATGGCTCGAGAGGTGGAGATAGGTACCCCGTACCAGCTTGTGGTCGAGATAACTCGACGGATTGAGGGATACCTGATGAGGAGCAGGGAGCAGGGTCAGCAGGACAAGAGGGCCAGATTGGCAGGTGATTTTAGAGGTGCTCCAGCTAGGGGCAGGGGTCAGTTTGGAGGTAGTCGGCCCAGCAGGCCTCCATATGTGGCACCTCCACCACCTCCCCGAGGTGTCCCAGTTAGGACCCAATTTAGTGTTATGCTCGAACGCTCCTATCGGCCCCCAGATATTCAGGGTTCTCCCAGTAGTTATCCCAGTTATCATGGGTCTTTCGATCCTTATTCAGTGTTATGCCTGAGGGCTCTCGTCGCCCTCCGACCATCCAGGATTCATCTTCAGGGGAGCGAGTGGTAGTGCCAGGGGGTTGTTTTGAGTGTGGGAACCTGGGCCACACATGGAGGTTTTGTCCCATGTACCGGGGCAAGGCCGTGAAGCAGAGTCACCAGCCCGCGATTTCAGCACCAGCAGTTCGACTGCCTAGAGGTGGGGGTCAGGTTGGCAGGGGCTGTCCCAGAGGGAGAGGCCAGTCCGGAGGGGGTCAATCAGCTCCAGCTCGTTCTGGGGGAGCTCAGCTTTCAGGTGCTCTATCCAGGTTTTATGCCTTTCCATCCATATCAGATTCATTGGCCTCAAGCGTCGTGATCACAGGTATTATCTAAATATGTGGTATAGAGGCTTCAGTATTATTTGATCTGGGATCCACTTATTCATATGTTTCAGCCTTATTTGCTCCTTTTATGGATGTCTCTCGAGAGTCTTTGAGATCTCCTATATATGTGTCCACTCTTGTGGGCGACTCTGTGGTGGTAGACTGGGTGTATTGGTCTTGTGTGATCACCTTCTGTGGGTTTGAGACCAGAGTCGACCTTTTATTGCTTGACATGGTTGATTTTGAGGTTATCCTGGGCATGGATTGGCTATCTCCTTATCATGTCGTGCTCGATTGCCATGCCTAGACAGTTACTTTGGCCATGCCTGAGTCTCCTAGGCTGGAATGGAGGGGTTCTTCAGTTAGCACATCCAGCCGGGTTATTTCGTTCTTGAAGGCTCGACATATGGTCGAGAAGGGTTGTCTAGCCTATTTGGCTTATGTGCGGGGACACCACCGCCGAGTCTCCGACGATTGATTATGTGCCAGTTGTTCGAGAGTATGCTGATGTATTTCCTTCGGATCTTCCGGGTATGCCTCCGGCCTGTGATATTGATTTATGCATTGATTTAGGCCCAGATACTCATCCGATATCTATCTCTCCGTATCGTATGGCTCCGAAAGAGTTGAAGGAGTTGAACGAGCAACTTGATGAGTTGTTAGCTAAGGGGTTCATCAGACCGAGTGTGTCGCCGTGGGATGCTCCAGTTCTATTTGTGCAGAAGAAGGATGGGTCTATACAGATGTGTATTGATTACCACCAGTTGAACAAGGTTACCATTAAGAACAAGTATCCCTTGCCTCGCATCGATGATCTGTTTGACCAGTTGCAGGTGCTCGTGTGTTTTCTAAGATTGACTTGAGATCAGGGTATCATCAGTTGAAGATTCGGGCTTCAGATGTTCCGAAGACTGCTTTTCGTACGAGGTATGGCCATTATGAGTTCCTGGTGATGTCCTTTGGGTTGACTAACACCCCATAAGCCTTTATGGACTTGATGAATAGGGTGTTCAGGCCGTATATTGATTCCTTCATCATTGTCTTTATTGATCACATTTTGATTTACTCCCGTAGCCTGGGGGAGCACGAGCAGCATTTGAGAGTCTGGCTCCAGACCTTGCGAGAGCAGAAGCTATAGGCTAAATTCTCCAAGTGTGACATTTGGTTGGATTCCGTGGCATTTTTGGGGCATGTGGTATCCAGAGAGGGTATCAAGGTTGATCCTCAGAAGATCGAGATAGTTCAGATTTGGCCGCGTCCTACTACAGCTACTGAGAGCAGGAGCTTCTTGGTCTTAGCTTTATTATCGCCGATTTGTGGAGGGTTTCTCTTCTATTGCAGCTCCATTGACCAAATTAACTCAGAATAATGCCCCATTTCGATGGTCTGACGAGTGTGAGGCGAGCTTTCAGAAGCTCAAGACAGCATTGACCTCAGCGCCAGTTCTAGTATTTCCATCCAGTTCTGGGAGGTACACGGTGTATTGTTACGCCTCACGCGTTGGCTTGGGGTGCGTGTTGATGTAGGAGGGGAGAGTTATTGCTTATGCTTCACGCCAGTTGAAGGTTCATGAGAAGAACTAACCTGTGCACGATTTGGAGTTGGCAGTGATTGTTCATGCTCTTAAGATTTGGAGGCACTATTTTATGGGGTGTCCTGTGAGGTCTACACCGACTACTGCAGCTTGCAGCACTTATTTAGACAGAAGGATCTTAATTTGAGGCAGCGCAGATGGCTTGAGTTGCTGAAGGATTATGATATCACCATTCTTTATCACCCATGCAAGGCTAATGTGGTGGCGGATGCGTTGATCCGGAAGGCTGAGAGTATGGGTAGCTTGGCTTATATTATAGCGGAGGAGATACCTCTAGCCTTGGACATTCAGTCCTTGGCCAATCGCTTGGTAAGATTAGATCTTTCAGAGCCTCGTCGAGTATTGGCACATGTGGTTGCTCAGTCTTCGTTATTGGGGGAGATTAAGGCCCGACAGTTCTATGATCTGTGCTTGGCTGAGCTTCGGGAAACAGTGGTTCAGGGTAGGGCCAAGGAGGTTACTACTGGCGAGGATGGTGTTCTGAGACTTTAGGACTACTTATGTGTTCCTAATGTTGATGGCCTGAGGGAGAGGATTCTAGATGAGGCGCACAGTTCTCGATATTCTATTCACCCTGGTACTACAAAGAAGTATCGTGATTTGAAGCATGATTTGTAGTGGAGGAGAATGAAGAAGGACATTGTGGAGTATGTGACTAGGTGCCTCAATTGCCAGCAGGTTAAGTATGAGCACCAGAGGCCAGGAGGCCTACTTCAGCAGATGCCCATTCCTGAGTGGAAATGGGAGCGCATTGCTATGGACTTCGTGGTGGGATTGCCTCGGACTTTGCGAAAGGTGGATGCGGTTTGGGTCATTATGGATAGATTGACCAAATCGGCGCATTTCATTCCGGTGGCTACCACATATTCATCTGAGAGGTTGGCACAAATCTACATTCGGGAGATAGTCCAATTGCATGGTGTGCCGATGTCCATCATATCAGATCGAGGCCCTCAGTTCACCTCGCACTTCTGGAGAGCATTGCATAGTGAGATGGGCACCTAGATAGACCTCAGCACAGCATTTCATCCCCAGACTGATGGTCAGTCAGAGCGTGTAGTTCAGATATTGGAGGACATGCTCAGGGCATGTATGATTGATTTCGGGGGTCAGTGGGACCAGATCTTGCCTTTAGCCGAGTTTTATTACAATAATAGTTATCAGACCAGCATTGAGATGGCACCATTTGAGGCGTTGTATGGTCGGCGATGTCGTTTCCCTATCAGGTGGTTTGAGCCTGGCGAGGGTAAGTTATATGGCACCGACCTGGTGAGGGGTGCCTTGGAGAGAGTGAAGTTGATTCAAGAGAGACTCTGTATAGCTCAGTCCAAACAGAAGAGTTACGTGGATCAGAGGGCGCGTGATGTATCATTCATGGAGGGAGATAGAGTCATGTTGAATGTTTCTCCTATGAAGGGTATTATGAGGTTTGGGAAGAAGGGAAAGTTGAGCCCAAGGTTTATAGGTCTATTCGAGGTGTTGAGGCGAGTTGGGAGGTTGCTTATGAGCTGGCCTTGCCTACCAGCTTATCAGGAGTTCAC
The DNA here is from genome assembly GCA_005239525.1 of Nicotiana knightiana. Taxonomy (NCBI): domain Eukaryota; kingdom Viridiplantae; phylum Streptophyta; class Magnoliopsida; order Solanales; family Solanaceae; genus Nicotiana; species Nicotiana knightiana. The sequence continues at coordinate 22,909 of ML413618.1, forward strand.
CTAGTTTTTCATATATCCATGCTCCGGAGGTACCACGCCGACTTCTCTCATGTGGTCGATTTCAGCACTATTCAGTTGGATGAGAGGTTGGGCTACGAGGAGGAGCCAGTTTCTATTGTTGATAGACAGGACCGCAAGTTGAGGTCCAAGAGATTTTCTGCCGTAAAGGTCCAGTGGAGGGGCCAGCTAGTTGAGGAGGCGACCTGGGAGTCCGAGGGGGACATGCAGAACAGATATCCACACTTATTCAGCACTTCAGGTATGATTCTAGACCCATTCGAGGACGAACGTTTGTTTAAGAGGTGGAGAATGTAACGACCGACCGGTCATTTTGCGTTACCAGACCCTGTTCCCCTAAATGAAACTTCCCATAGCGGAATTTTGTGATTTATGACTTGCGTGGATAGGTGGTCCGGGATTCAGAGGTGTTTTGAGTGCAATAGGAACAATTGGTTCCTTAAGGTTGGCCTTTAAGGCAAGTTTGACTTTGGTCAACATTTTGCGTAAACGACCCCGGAATCGAGTTTTGTCGATTCCAGTAGCTTCATGTGCTGATTTCAGACATAGGCGTATGTTGGAATTGGGTTTCTGATGACCCGGGGGCATTTCGGCGCCCAATAGTGAAACAAGAAGTTCCTTAAGTCCATATTATGGTTTGGGATGCATTTTTGTGTTTTCAAGGTTCGAACGGAATTCTAGGATCGGGAATAGTTCCGTATAGTCATTTATGACTTGTCTGTAAAATTTGAAGTCATTCCGAGTAGTATAGGCTCGATCGGCGCGATGAGGTGAATTTTAGAATTTCTTAAGTTCTTAATTTGATTCAAGGGGTTTTGGAGAGTGATTTTGATTTTTAGCGATGTTTTGAGTGTTCCGTAAGCTTGAGCGAGTCTGTCATATGATTTGGGACTTGTTGGTAATTTCTCAGGGGCTCGGGTGGGTCCAGGGGCCTCCCGGACCCCGCACGGGGCCAAAAACCAGCAAAAACCCAATGCTGATGCAACTGCTTCTGGTGTGACCACACCTGCGATCGTCCAGTCGCAGGTGCGAGGCCACCCCTGCGACCCCCTTCATGCAGGTGCGGAAAACCCATGGACCCCTCCCCTTTCGCAGGTGCAGACTTGTGCCCGCTGGTGCGGGGTTCCTTCGCATGTGCGACTCCGCTGGTGCGGATTTTCCCTCGCAGGTGCGGCCCCAGCTCCCCGGCCTAACTTCCGCAGGTGCGGCCATCTTCCCCGCATGTGCTGGACCGCACTTGCGGTACCAAAGTCGCGCGTGCGAAAATCCTTGTGAGACAGACTTATTTAAGGACCAAAAACACGAGATTTCTTCATTTTTTTTTCCATCTTCAACCTCAATTAGAGAGGTTTTGAGCTAGGGGAAAGGCTGTCCACGAATCTTATCATCAAAGGTTAGTAATTTCTCTCTAAATTTCCAATTATACATAGAATTCAACTAGTTTAATTCTCAAAATATCAAAATCATAAAATGGGATAGAAATTCTAGGGCTTTTGAATAATTGGTTAATCATCCACTTGAGACCATGAATTATCGTATAAATCATATAATTTCGCTCCTTAGGCTTCGGATAATCTATTCCTCCAAGAGTTTTCAAAATCCGAACGCGTGGGCCCGGGGTCGAAGTTTCAAAGATCGTCAAGAATGTTAAATTTTAGGAATTCTTGCTAATTCTTCTTCTTGAACCTTAAATTGATCCAATTACATCATGTTTGGATAGTTGTGAGCCGTCAGGAGTAGTTTCGGTGTTCGGGCGCATCTTTTGATCCGGTCCTTGGTCCGATGAGTGCTTTTATCGAGGTGAGTCTTCTTCCTAACCTCGTAAGAGGGAAATTTTCCCTCCAGGTAACCTTGTTTGCTATGAGATCTTGTTTGGGTGCTATGTACGCACCAAGTGACGAGAGTCCATACGTAGTGGCTGATACTACTTCGTCCGGGTAGTTAGGACCCAATATGTTCGTTGTTTTTCCCTATTGTAGCCTAAATATGACTTGTATTCTAGTGTGATTGGTATTGTGGCCTTTGAACGTTGTAATACTTGGATTGATTTAAGTGTGATAAGAATGATCACGGGATGGGATCGGGCCGTATGACACGGCAGAGTGATGATTGACTATATTGTGGGATCGGGCCGTATGCCACGGCAGAGTGATGATTGATTATATTGTGGGATCGGGTCGTACACCACGGTAGAGTTAAGAGAGTTTATTATAGGAGCGGGTTGTACGCCACGACAAGATTTAGACTACAGGATGGGATCGGGCCGTACGCCACGGCGAGGATTACAGGATTGGATCGGGCCGTACGCCACGGCAGATACCAACGTTGGTGGATTTGGGATTGTTATTTGATGTCTAATATCGATGTACTTGGTTATTTGTCTTACATGCCTACTTTTTTTCTTACCTCTTGCTTACTTTATTACTGTTGGACCTTAGTGAGTATCGAGTCGACTTCTCGTCACTACTTCTTCGAGATTAGGCAGGATACTCACTGGGTACATATTTATGTATGTACTCATGCTGGACTTTCTTTTCTTCTGTACTTGACTGTACAGGTCCCGAGGTTGGTACGTCTGATTATCAGTCCGGTGCTAGATACTGACCGGTGTTGGTTATACTTCACGGTGAGCTGTTCTTCCTGGCGATTCCTGGCAGCACCCTGGAGTTTCCTTTTGTTATTTTCCCCGTCTATTTCATTTAGACTATGGGATTGCATATATATATATATATATNGTTTTGGGCTGCATTTTCATACGTATGCTTATCTTTTGACTCACGTATCATATGTCTTATTTTCATGTCACTGGCTAATATCATGTAAATAAAGGCTTAAAACTGGAAAAGGTTGGATTAATTAATCACATGGAAAGGGTAACACTTAGTAGAATTTATGTTGGCTTGCCTAACCCTGTTGTTGGGCGCTATCACGACCCGTGTAGGAAATTGGGTCGTGACATGAAGTGTGAGATGAGAATAGGCCATCATTCTTAAGATGAACAGTAATGGGGAAGCATTAAGGACTTAGATTTATACATATAGGATAAGCATCGAAAGTAACCTAGACTTTGGTAGCGCGATAAATCAAAATCAGAGTTATGGTATAGTATGACCTACTTAGATATATTAAAGTCATAAAGATGGATAACCGGGTCTATGAAGTGAGATGTAACAATATTCGTAAGTTCAACATACTACCGAACGAAGTACTTCAGTATACCTATAGATGCCCAGAGGGACATCATGTCAAGCTCTGTATATGTTTACAAAGTGAGGCCTATAGATTGGCTAAAAACTAGAGGAAAAAGGAGAGAAGAGTCGCATAGGCGAACGCAAAAGGTCAGAGTCATACAGGCTGCATGATAAAAGGTAGCAATAGTTACGAGATTGGAAGGATTCCCACCACAAGTCGTGGTGTCAGAAAGAGGCCTAAAGGGGGGAATGCCCTGGCCTTTGGATTTATTCATAAGACAGTTCCCTAGATGGAAAGGAGAGTACTAACGTATTCACAAGAGCCATTGGTGATAAAAATGATATGTGCATCAGTCAACATTCGAGCACGAATGTTCCAAATAGGGGAATGATACACCCCATGTTTTCATACGTGAAAGTACGCCATAAGTAAATTGATGAAAGCTTGGGAATGAGATTACCTTGGGGTTATAAGTATTACGGCATTTCAAACAAGTGATAAGTAAATTCGTGAAAGTGAGAAGGTAAGCAAATTGAAGAAAATGAGTTTCGTCAAAGTTTGAAAATTTGGGGATAAAGTACGGTCCAAGATATAATACCTCGTATGGAATAGTGCCATACAAGGTACCACATGATCGTGATTATAGGATGAATAAAATGTGTTAAAAAGGAGTGGTATTTTAAGTAATTTTAGATAATTCTTAATTATGTGGATAATTAATTAATTATGGGGGTAATTATGATATTAAGTAAAATTAAATGGATAAGAATATTTTTGGGGCTGCCACATGGAATTAAGCCAAGCCCAAGGTGGAACCAAAATGAATAATGAGTCATAATACCTAAGATGTTGTCTACACGTAACGATCATTTGATAATTACCTTGGTTGGCTCCCTTTATTAGTGATATAACTTGGAAGATAGAAGGAAGTTATGACAAGCTTATCACTTATAATATCTTAGACCAGAAACGGTGGTAATCAAGGGATTTAATGGTTACTCATCCTTGCAAGTGTTATTTTTTGATGGCGTAAATGTTAGTCAGATAATAAATAACCTGCCCCAGGTATGTTAAGACAATCCCTTCTTTCTTTTTGGCATGATTCATACGATAAAATTGAAATGAAAAAATGCACAATTTCCATAAATGACTCTATTCATAGAATTACTAGAGATGCCTATGTTCTTGATTCCAATATGTCTTATTATTCTTTCATCTGTTCATGGGTCTCAGAAAGTACGTAAGTTGATAAAGTTTATTTCATGATATATTAATCAGTGACATAGTGGACTTATGACTTTCTGAAAGATTTTATTCACGTACATGCATTGCATTCATTGATACATGCATATTGACCAATGATCAGATGGCACTATATACGCGTATATATGTATATATATATATATATATATATATATATATATGGGATATGGGAAAAGGTTACAACGTTATATACGCACCACCACCTGGTCAGCTGGTGTACGTTGATGATTTTGCCCACAGTGGACGAGATGATATGATGGGATGCCCTCAGAGGATTGATGATGTTATGAGCACATGTACTTATGAACAACATGACATTCATACGCATATGCATGACACTATAAGTATTTCATGATTTACATAGTTACCCAGACTTACATGTCGGGTCTTTTACTCCTTGTTTCTCTCATGTCTATTATTTACTGATTTTCATTCCTTACATACTCGGTACATTATTTGTACTAACGTCTTTTTTACCTGGGGACACTGTGTTTCATGCCTGCGGGTCCCGATAGATAGGTCGAGATTCCTCCAAGTAGGCTATCAGCTCAACGGAAGATGTTGGTGCGCTCTATTTTCTCCGGAGTTGCTTGTTTGGTCAGTATGATCTAGACGTGTATTGTTTAATATGACAATGCCTTGTCCCAACCTTTATGATAAGTATGTACTCTTAGAGGCTTGTAGACAGATGTCATATGTACGGATATTTGTATGGCCTTGTCAGCATGTATTTAAAGTATATAATGGATCACATTGTCCGTATAGGCCCGTATGTCACATGTATAAGTTTCTATATCAGGTTAGGTCATTCTATGTTGGGTATTCCCTCATTATTACTATGGTTATATCATGATGCACCTTTTGGACCAATTATCCATGATGGTGTAATAAGAAAGATACGTTACGTTGGTAGTCGGTTGAGTAAGGTACCGAGTGCCCGTCGTGACCCATCGGTTTGGGTCGTGACAAAAGTGGTATCAGGGCAGTTCTGTCTTAGGGAATCTAGAAGACGTGTCTAGTAGACTCATGTTTATGGGTGTGTTGTGCACCACACTTATAAGCAGGAGGCTACAGGGCCTTTAGGACTGTCACTCTTTTTTCTTACTCTAGATCGTGTGGTAGAGTTCAGTTGTAAGAACTCAATTTCCTAAACTTTATCTTATTCATAGTACAATGATGCCTATATCTAGAACAACAGTTGGTAAGGTATTGAATGCGATTGTGGAAGAGTTGAGCTAGAGGAACTCGAATTTACATCATTCTTATAATAAGTAAATGTAAGGTCTCCAGCAGATCATGTGTGTACTAAGACGTGTGAGCTTCTGAAAAAGGAACCCTAAGGCATGAATATCTATCAACCCATATGGTAAAAAGCAAAGAGAGATTCAGAAGGTAGATACAAGTTTCAACTAGTAAAATAAGCAAGATGAAGAAGGGTACGAGGTGCCCAGCTAGTGAAGATTATCATTATTTACAATTCAGGCAGAGGAATATAAGCCTTTTGAGTTACCTTCAACAATAGCAGGGGTATGTAAAAATTGGTCACACCCATCTCATTCATTCCCTATGGGGGATAATAGAAGTAGTATACAAGAAGTACGGATATCAGGATCCGGTTGCGGTTAGAGTGACAAAAAAATGGTGGATGAAATATTTGCGTTAGGTTACATTTATGAAGGATATTGCAAATGTGCTAATATATCTCCTTGTGAGACACCCAGATGGTGCACTCTAAAATAGTACAACTAGATATAAGTACTACAAAGATAGGAACTGGAAGCCTGGAAGGGATAAATATCACCTTAGTGTGGCTCCCGTCCCTAGTAGAGGGAGAATGTTGGGCAACCTGAAGAACCAGTGGATGGAGAAAAGGGAGCTAAAAGTAAAAGAATGTTTTGTTGGAGATTTCAGAATAAAGTGATAGACATAAATGTTAGTAGGGAAATAGGAAGAGAGTTAATGAAGTATTATGAGTAAGATATGATGCATGCATGACAACGGTAGATAAGAAAAATGAATGATGGCAGTAATACAGAGTCTATAATCAAGTGAAGGGAAAGACGAGAGATGACATGCCTTGAGAAAACAAAAAAGAATATAGTCCATAAAGTCATATCCTCATTTCGAGAAACAAGCTCATGACTCCAACGTGACTACTAGAAGGAAAAGTTAGACCCTAGAGTAATAAAAATCAGTATGGATTGGTGAACAAGATAAGCTAAACATGAATTAGGTATTGAGTGATTTGATAATAGTCGGCATCATGGGAATTTCAAAGATTTCGTTCCGGAAATAATAGAATAGACAACAAAAGAATATTCATAAGAAATTCAGAGAATGGTCATTCAAGAAGACGCTTCCCTAAACAAGCAATATGAGCAAAGTTAAGCTTAAGGGATTGTATGTGCCAATTACACTAAGTGTCACCATCGCGAGTAAGGAATTTTGTTATCCTTGGTACAGAGGGATTATCACAAGGCGAGTAAGGGACATCGATGATGGGAAAAGACACCAAAGATGACAAAGGGATGAGATTGCACTTAATCAAAGCCTACAAATATGGTACGATTCCAGAACATTATGCAAACACGACGTCACGCAGAGGAAGTAAGGGTTCTTGACCGAGATGTTATTGATAGATACGGAGCCAGCGCAGGATGTAAGTTAAGATAAAGGAAATGAACCAAGAAAGATCAGGCAGAATATTGATATGAGAATGGGTCAACGATTAAGTAGTAGTTGATTCAGGAATTGCCTAGTTATGTATAGATAAGAGGATATAGACAAGAGTGAGATCGTGCTAGATAAACAAGAGTGAACCCCAACATGCGGAATTAAGTCTCACAGATATGACATAATAAATCCTTGAGAAATATTCAGTTAGGAGTTGGGTAGTTAAAGGTACCGTATGAGTATTACAGAAATAAAAGAGAATGCCACCGGGAAGACTGTCAAAATATCAAGTAACCCTACGAGCACAAGGGCATGGAGGTAAGTAGCTACGGATAATTATAGGCGAGGAAGCACATCAAAAATTCTATCGAGAATGCGATGTAATAAGCTCGCGGATTTACAAGAGTCAGAAGGTCCTCCCTAAGTAATACACTGAAAGACTAGCTGAGGAAATAAGGAAGAAGTCTTCAACTTAAGCATAATAAATTGAAGAAGAAATGGTGTTGTAACAAAAAACATTGTATGTACTCCATAAGAAAGTGGCACCTGCCATGGCTAATGAACAGGAAGTAAAAGCAAAAGTAGGATTCGAGACCATGTGAGTTGCATGAAAATTTCGGCATGCATGAGAGCTAAGATAAGCTAAGTACACGCGCAACAAGGGGACAAAAATGCCAGGAAAGGTAATAGCTTACGTTTAAAGAAGCTGTGAAGGAACGAAAGGAATTATTCAATGAATGGTCCAGAGTTAGTTACGTTATAAACGAATTAATATTTTAGAGTATTATCCATGCATCATATATGTTGACAATCATACAGCCGGGGAAGATTCCGGTATAAGTTAAAAGAAGGAATTCAGACTAGGTCATAGACAAAGGATTCAATTGTTAGAAGATTTTATTATGAGTATTACATAGCATCCATAAAGGGATAAAGTAATAAGTAATACCATGAGCTACAGATCGGAAGATAGCTTACGCCCATAAAGGCTAATCAGAAAGAAGAGGAAAATAAAGAGTTACATCAACAAAGTAAATCAGGAGTCTGATTATTGGACCCAAAAAATTATACAAATCGTTATTGAGGACTTTGCAGAATCACTCTTAATATCAGAGGTACAAGAGAGATAATACAGTAGCCATATTCTATAATGGCTCTACGATAAAGCCAGTTTGAAAAGTACCAGCCTTATAAGAAGTCAATATGAAGCTCTCACCAGATTGTGTATGCACTTGAGGTGCAAGTATTATAGTAGAACTTCAAGTTGTGGATATGAATTATACATATATGAAAGGGAGGTCATGAAAGGGATAGAAGATGTGATGCGATATTTTAAGGTAAGTAAGGTAAAAATGAACAATGTACGAGGTACTTAAATACAGAAGGTTGTGAATAGTCTGTATTGCGGATAGAAGTCTAGAAGCACGAGGATTCAGTATCCAGGAATGATAGCAGCGTCGTCAGTGAAATATCTTCCAGTCAATGATTTCTAGGTATCGAGAGGTCCAGTTAAGAGAGTAAAGAAGAGTTTGAGACGATATGATGTCCTTCTTGATGTTCCAAAATGACACAGGGAAATCTATGGTGCAAGCAAGTTGAAGAGAAGGTACAACTTGTATAAATGGATATGTGTAAATGGTAAAGTAAAGCATGGTAGAGCGACATGGTTTTAGGAAGACAAGAGTGGGATAAGAAAGGGAAAGTGAGAAGGTGACGAGAATGGATAAGTCATCAGGATTAAGCCCATGAAAACAAGAGAGCTAATGGTTTCTCTAAGTTATAGAAAGCTCGGTATAGCCGGCCTTGATAGTAGCATTTAGAAGAGATGGAATGCTGCCCTGATAGTAGAATAAGGGTGTCATTGTGATAGATAAAAGATGACATTTGGGCCTTCGATTCAGTAATGATTTGAAGAAAAAAGGGATTCATGAAGTATATAAGAGATCAATACCCACGTAAAAATGAATCATATTGGGATGCTATGAAATACGGTTATTGAAGTATAATATCGCCCTAAGTGGATTAGGCAAGTCACTTCAGAAATCCCCCAACGAGACGTAAGCCCTAGTGACAACGTATTATGTAAGAGGTTTCAAGTTATCAGTAGTAAATTGCAGATCAACATTGAGGGGAATCAACAATGGATGGATAAAATTTACAAAGTATGAGAGAGAATAGGCCACCATTCTTAAGATGAATAGTAATGGGGAATCATTAAGGACTTAGATTTATAAATATAGGATAAACATCGAAAGTAACCTAGAGTTTGGTAGCGCGATAAATCGAAGTTAGAGTTATGGTATAGTATGACCTACTTAGATACATTAAAGTCATACAGATGGATAACCAGGTCTATGAAGTGAGATATAACAATATTTGTAAGTTCAACATACTACCGAGCGAAGAACTTCAGTATACCTATAGATGCCCAGAGGGACATCATGTCAAGCTCTGTATATGTTTACAAAGTGAGGTCTATAGATTGGCTAGAAACTAGAGGAAAAAGGAGAGAAGAGTCGCATAGGCAAACGCAAAAGGTCAGAGTCATATAGGCTGCATGATAAAAGGTAGCAATAGTTACGAGATTGGAAGGATTCCGCCCACAAGTCGTGGTGTCAGAAAGAGGCCTAAAGGGGGGAATGCCCTGGCCTTTGGATTTATTCATAAGACAGTTCCCTAGATGGCAAGGAGAGTACTAATGTATTCACAAGAGCCATTGGTGATAAAAATGATATGTGCATCAGTCAACATTCGAGGACGAATGTTCCAAATAGGGGAATGATACACCCCATGTTTTCATACGTGAAAGTACGCCATAAGTAAATTGATGAAAGTTCGGGAACAATATTACCTTGGGATTATAAGTTATACGGTATTTCAAACAAGTGATAATTAAATTCGTGAAGGTGAGATGGTAAGCAAATTGAAGAAAATGAGTTTCATTGAAGCTTTGCAATTTGGGGATAAAATACGGTCCAAATTATAATACCTCGTATTTATGGACTACTACCATACAAATTTCAACATAACCATGATTATAAGATGAATAAAGTTTGTTAAAACTGAGTGGTATTTTAAGTAATTTGAGATAATTCTTAATTATGTGTATAATTAATTTATTATGGGGATAATTGTTGTATTAAGTAAAATTAAATGGATAAGAATCTTTTTGGGGATATCACATGGCATTAAGCCATGCCCAAGGTGGCACCAAAATGAATAATGAGTCATAAGACCTAATATGTTGTCTACACGTAAGGATCATTTGATAATTACCTTGGTTGGGTCCCTTAATTAGTGATAAAACTTGGAAGATAGAAGGAAGTAATGAAAAGCTTATCACTTTATATATCTTAGACCAGCAATGGTGGTAATCAAGAGGTTTTATGGTTACTCATCCTTGCAAGTGTTATTTTTTGATGGAGTAAATATTAGTCAGATAAGAAATAACGTGCTATGATATCAAGAATATTATACGGATTTTTTCCTACTTCGATCCACCGTTACATGTGTCATCGCAAAAGACGTGTGTTAGAGGAATTATCAAGAAATTGGTCCAGGTATGTTAAGGCTATCCCTTCTTTCTTTTTGGCATGATCCATATGATACAAACGAAACGAGCAAATGCACAATTTTCATAATTGACTCTATTCATAGAAATACTAGAGATGCCTATGTTATTGATTCCCACATGTCTTATTATTCTATCGTTTGTTCATAGGTCTCAGAAAATACGTAAGCTGATAAAGTTTATTTCATGATATATTAATCAGAGACATAGTGGTCTTATGACCTTCCAAAATATTTTATTGACGTACTTCTCATGCATTGAATTCTTGTATACATGCACATTGACCCATGACTAGATAGTGTTATATATGCGTATATATATATATATATATGTATGTATGTATATTGAATATGGGAAAAGGTTACAGTGTTATATACGCACTACCACCTGATCAGCTGGTATACGTTGATGATTTTGCCCACAGTGGCCGAGATAATATGATGAGATGCCCTTAGAGGCTTGATGATGTTACGAGCACATGTACTTATGCACGACATGACATTCATATGCATATGCATGACACTATAAGTATTTCATGATTTGCAGAGTTATCCGGACTTACATGTCGAGTCTTTTACTCCTTATTTCTCTCTTGTCTATCATTTGCTGATTTTCATTCATTAAATACTCGGTACATTATTTGTACTGACGTCCCTTTTGCCTGGGGATGGTGCGTTTCATGCCTGAAGGTCCCGATAGATAGGTCGAGAGTCCTCCAAGTAGGCTATCAGTTCAGTACATGATATTGGTACGCTCCATTTGCTCCGGGGTTTCTTGTTTGGTCAGTATGATTTAGACATGTATTATTTGGTATGGCGGGGACCTGTCCTGGCCTTTATGATAAGTTTGTACTCTTAGAGGCTTGTAGACAGATGTCACGTGTACGGATATTTGTATGGCCTTGTTGGCCTATATTTAAAGTATATAATGGATCACAATGGCCTTATAGGCCCGTATGTCACAGGTATAAGTTGCTATATCAGGTTGGGTCGTTCTATGTTGGGTATTCCCTCATGATTACTATGGTTATATCATGACGCGCCTTCTAGCCCACTTATCTATGATGATGTAATAAGAAAGATACATTACGTTGGTACTCGGTTGAGTAAGGTACCGAGTGCCCGTCATGGCCCATCAGTTTGGATCGTGACATTTATGACTTGTGTGCAAAATTTGAGGTTAATCGGAGTTGGTTTGATAGGTTTCAACATCGGCTATAGAAGTTGGAAATCCATTAGTTTTATTAGGCATGAATTGGGGTGCGATTTGTGTTTTTGATGTTGTTTGATGTGATTTGAGGCCTCGACTAAGTTCATATCGTGTTTTAGGACATGTTGGTTATTTGGATGGGGTCTCGAGGGCCCCAGGTGTGAATTGAATAAAAATTGGGATCAAATTGGACTTGGGGGATTGCTGAAGCAGTTGAAGTCTGGTGTCACGCACCTGTGGAGGGAGTGACCGTAGGTGAGGTCACGTAGGTGCGTAGTGAGTCGTCGAGGATGCGAGAACCTTGGGAGGAGGCTGGTAGATGCGAGAACTTGGGAGGAGCACAAAAGCGGATTTTGCTTTCCGCAGAAGTGAATTGAGGGTGCAGGTACGACTGTGCATGAGCGGAGTCTTGTTCGTAGAAGCGAAGGTATGGGACCTTCAAGGAAATGTAGAAGCGGACGTTAGACCGCACCTACAGGATGGAAGAAACGGTTAAGTGAATTGCGGGTGCGAGATACCTGGACTGAAGACAAAATAGAGGGTTTTGAGGATTCTCTCATTTTTGGACTTTGCAATATCAGGTAGTGGAGATTTTTGAGAGATATTTCACTAGATTTGAAGAGGTAAAATATTTTAATCATTTTTATTCATTAATGTTGAATACCTATGGATTTCTACACGTAGATTATTTATTTTAAGGTGGAATTTGGGGGATATTTTACTAGGGATTGGAGAGTAAGATTTGGGGATTTGAGTGTCGATTTATGGTCGGAATTGGATGATTTTCTATGGTTGGACTCATTATTGAATGGGTATTCTGATTTTTTAAGTTTTGTTGGATTCCTTGACATGAGATCAAGGTTGTATTTTTGGGTTGACTTTTTTACTTGGGTTAAAGAACATAGGTTTATCATATGGAATCAATTCCTATAGCTTGTACCGATTATATGACATTATTTGTGGCTATATTCAAGTCGTTCAGAGGCTGATACGCGAGGCAAGAGATTGGTTGATGACGAGCGCAAAACACCACTTAAAATTATGCTCGCTAATCAAATATAGTATAGTATAATATCGTATCCACATAGATTGGAGTTAAATACTATTTTCAAAGTTTATAGCTTGTTTGTGATCCAAGATGATCACCAATTGAGTTTTATGTCATTACTACTAAAATTAACTAAGAATGTAAAGCTAATTGACTAATGACAATCGAAGCAAGGAATAAGCAAAAAAAAATATTGATAGGAGAAAATAGGGTTTTGATAGGATAGGTGCAAGATAATTGTCTAGGATTTACCTCTAAATAATTTACTTCTAATATTCAAGTGAGTCTCTCGAATTCACACAATTATTAGTTCAATTTTCTAGTAGACACTCCTCTCTTGATTTAGTCTCAACCTTACGAGATGAACCAATTTAAGCTTAGTGAAGATATGCAAGAGTGCGTAGTGGATTGGTCTTTAGGAGAGCCTCTATTGATTATCCTCCTAACTAGGTTTAATCAGTGATTAGCTAGTCTCTTTCGATTATTGAGAAGAATTAATGACCTCAACCAACAATATAATGCAAAGATATCACAAGGTATGCATTTTTTTATTGCATGAACAAGTGAATATAAATGCAACAGTTAAATCATCCAATAATGCTTCAATACATAAAAGTAGGGTTATAATCCATAAACAATCATCAATACACCAAATCCATCAAAACCTTAAAGAGAATTACTCCAAGATATGGAGAAATTTATCACAAATAAGTTTAAAGTAGAAGAAAACGTAAATTCAATCCAAACTCGTGTTTTGAGTAACGAAGGAAGGATTAAATCCTTGTGCTCGTGTTCTTCCCACACCTCCTTAGCCTCCTTAGGTTGAATATGTGTCAAAATTCTAGAAAATAACATTTTCCATGTATTAATAACAAATACGGTCAGGCCCAAATGAAACCACCTTCTCCTAGTCAAAATAGGACGTTGGTGTAAGGACCCGTAAAATTAATCCTAAAACCAGGGGTTTCATAGTGCCGAGGTAGGCCTATGTGTTGGGAGTTGAAGGGAAATGTTTTGCCGAAAAGGGCATTTTTGCTGCCCATTATGCGGCTGCAGAAAGGCCGCAGAGTAAGGGACTCATTTGGGCCATTTTTGGAGGTCATTTCGCGGCGAATTATGAGACCGCAAAATGATTTTGCGGGCCGCACACCAATCGCCAGACGAAGTTTGGAAACTTTTTCGAGGGAGGTTCTATGGCGCATTATGCGATCGTAGAACAGGTCTGTAGACTGCATAATGGTCACAGAATGGGGCAGACCAGCCCAGTTTTAGAGGGCCATTTCACGGCCCATTTCGCGGACCGCATAAGCATAATATGCGATCGTAGATCGTGTTCGGGGCTTCAATTTTTTGGTTTTTATAACCCAACCCCATTTCATTATTTAGACTCTTTGGTTCATTTCTTAAGGCGGAACATGATATTTTGAGAGAGAAAAAGGGCTCTAGAGAGGAAGAGAGTTCCTCAACAAATTATTCCTCACTTCTTACTCAAACAGTGGAAGGTTAACCAGGAAAGCACGATAGGTCTTCATCCTATAGGTAATATTCTACATCCTAGCCCTTAATTTCGAAATTTAACTAGAGATAGGTAATTCGGAAGATAATTCTGGGTATGAGAGTTGTTTATCTTGCATGCATGCATTATCAAGGGGTGTAGGAAGTCTGTTGAACTAAAAATGGTAAAGAATGGGTTGTGGGATGATGGAATCCTCCATAAAAGGACCTTGAAACCTTAATGTACACCTAGTGCTTGATAAAATACTCAAATGAGCTAGATGCATGATCATCTTCTTAATTTTTGTTCAATTTTCCATATTTCTAAAATAGATCGAAGTTGCTAAGAGATCGGAACATTTTAGAGTTTAAGGAATCTCAAGTGAGGTATGATGGCTAAACTCTTCTTTAAGAATTTAACACCACATTACCCTTGTAAATTCCAAGATGTTTATCATAAGCCTATTATTCTAGATGAGCTTTGTAACAAAATATATGTTCGATTCGTGATTGAATGTTCTTATTATGTTGTGTTATTGATTAAGGACTTGTTCCAAACTATGGATTGTGTATCTACATGTTATAATTTTGAGTCATTACACATATGAAAATTGTTATGCCGAATCATGTAGAGATTGTAATTGGTATTGTTGTTACACCTCCACCCGCACATATTGGGGTGAGGCGGCACTGCCATTAGTGCAGGAATTGATATCATTGTTACACCTCCACCCGCACATATTAGGGTGAGGCGGCAAGATCGCTTTGTGTAGGTATTGATATTGTTGTCACACCTCCACCCGCACATAATGGGGTGAGGCGGTAGGGCCGCTTGTGTAAGTATTGGTATCATTGTTTCACCTCCACCTGCATTCATTGGGGTGAGGCAGCGGGGCCGCTTTGTGTAAAGACGGTTATAGAGGTCCTCATCTTAAAATATATTAGTGTTATGGAAATCTCTTGATAAATCTTCTTTGGCTTTTACATCTATCTATGCTCTTCTATTATCACCCCGATTCATCATATTTATGCTATAATTCCCAGTTCGTTATTAGGTGTTTAGTTTTCATAGTAGTACTATTTGAAATATCCTAACGTCCCTTTTCGCCAGGGGCACTGCATCTTTAATGGATGTAGGTGGTTCCAGAGCATAGGATACTTATGTGTGATAGCGGTACTCATTCTTCCCAGCTGACTTGGTGATCCCCATGTCATTCCGGGGTTGCACGTCTTTTGTTTCGTATGTATTACTATGTTTTGAGGTATAGTTGGGGCCTTGTTGCCGCCATTATCACTGTACTCTTTGTATCTATTAGAGGCTCTGTAGACATAATGTGGGTGGTATGTTGGTGTGGGGAAGGTCAAACTAGTAATGTTGTCATTGTATCACACGTTCCACATTAAACTATGAAAAAACATGTATTTTGGACACTAACAAATCATGTGACTGCTGATAATGAATTGGTGTTGTTTTTTAATTGATCCTTCTCCCTTCCTAATTAATGAATTGGATTTTATTTTTATTCATGAGTAAGTCTAGGTAGAAGGTATTGTACATGCTTTCCCGGTCGGGTTATCTCGGTTGAGCACCGGTCGCGCTTCTTGAGTTCGTGGCATGACAAACTTGGTAATAGACCTAAGGTTTTAAAGTGTCGTAGGATGTCTCGGAGCCGTGTCTAGTAGAGTCCTTATTATCGGTGACTTGTCCGTCACATCTATAATTAGGAAGTTTCCTGGACATTTAGGAATAATACCCTTCTTTGATGTTCTTGATCGTATAATAAAGATGATTTTAAGATTGTTCCCTCTTTAACTCGCGCATTGCTCTAACTTTCAGTAAATGGCGCCTAAGAAGAGGGCAAGAACTGGCCTAGGAGACGACGTTACCCCCTGAGTGGCGGGTGATTCTATCATTGATGATGCGAATGAACACCCGAGGGTTGAGGATATTCCCCGAGTTACTACACTGCCTGGTTCTACTATTCCTACTCAGACTGCACCAGTTCCTACACCTGATGAGGGTGCAACAAATCCTCCAACTGATATTCCGGTTCCATCTCCAGCCTTAGCTTCATGTCCCAGTGTTTCTGATGAGAATCTTACTGGAGCCATACAGATGTTGGCTCAGATAGTGGCTTCCCAGGCCCATAGGTCAAATGTTGCCCCCACTTCTTCTAGTCAGTAAGGGGACTCTATTGGTTCAAGGTTTAATAGGTTTCTTCAGTTATATCCTCCGGCATTCACGAGTACTAATCCCAAGTAGGATTCCCAAGGATGAGATGCACAAGAACCTAAGAGTTATGCGTGCTACTGTGACAGAGTGAGTGGAGTTGGACTCCTACCACCTGAAGGGGATGGCCTATTCTTGGTTTGAGAAGTGGGAGGACTCTCGTGAGGAAGGGAGCCCTCCGGTGAGGCAGAGTGACTTTGCAGATGCTTTCATGGATCATTTCTTGCTTGCCGAGACTAAGGCAGCCTGTGCTACTGAGTTTGAGAACTTAAAGAAGGGTAGCATGAATGTGTGAGAGTACCATATGGAGTTCGCGTGCCTGTCCAACTATGATTTTGATATGTTGGCCACTATGGAGGCTAGAGTGCACTAGTTTGTACAGGGCCTTATCCCCTTGCTTATCAATGAGGCCGCTACACCTTCCTTGAATTCAGATATGAACTATGGGAATATGGTGGTGTTTTCCCAAGCTAAATAGAACCATAAACTGAAAAATAGAATGGAGCGTGAGGATAGAAGCAAGGTTCGGTCCACGGGTAAAATTGGTTGTTCATCCGGTGGTGGTGGTAGGTCGGAAATTAGAGGGGGGTCAACAAGGTCATCTCAGTATTTTTCCCAGTGTTCGATGAGTGCACAGTCATTAGATCCTAGTCAGTAGAAATGGAGTTGTTTCAAGACCAGTCAGGCCAACAGGGGACCCCACCAGTTGAGTCGGATAGGAGGGAGATTTCAGCAGTAGAGGAGACCCCCATGTATAAGAGAGATTTCCACCCATATCGTCGGCCATGGGCTGAAATCTCAGTGTTCGATGAGTGCACAGTCATTAGAGCCTAGTCAATAGCAATGGAGTCTTTTCAAGCCCAATCAGGCCAATAGGGGACCCCACCAGTAGAGTCGGATAGGAGGGAGATTTCAGCAGCAGAGGAGACCCCCATGGATAAGAGAGATTGCCACTCTTCTCGTCGGGCCATGGGCAGAGGTACGGCATAACCAACTAGTTTTGCAGCTACTACATCCACAACATCTCCTCCAGATCGAGGCACTCCAACGCTCGTATAGCTCGGGAGGGCCTAACAGATTTTATGCCATGAGGTGTCGAGATTCAGAGGCTTCTCTAAATGTTGTCATATGTATATTGACCATATTATCTCGTGATGTGTATACTCTTATTGATCCTTGTTCCACTTTGTCCTACGTCACTCCTTATGTTGCAATGGAATTTGGGATAGAACCAGAATAACTTCATGAGTCGTTCTCTGTATCTACTCCAGTTGGTGAGTCTATTGCGACCGCGCGAGTTTATAGGGATATTATTGTATCGGTGTGTGGTCAGAACACCATGGCCAATCTCATGGAATTGGTGATGGATGATTTTGATGTGATCATAGGGATGGACTGGCTTTATTCCTGTTTTTCTAAGCTTGATTGTCGAACTAGAACTGTTAGGTTCGAGTTTCTAGACGAGCCTGCCATTCAATGGAAGAGGGTTGATGTGGTGCCGAAAGGTAGGTTTACTTCTTACCTTAAGGCCACGAAAATGATTAACAAGGGGTGTATCTACCATTTGGTCTGAGATACGAACACTGATGTTGAGGCACCTACACTTGAATCTGTGCCAGTTGTGAATGAATTTCGGGAGGTCTTTCCGAATGAGCTCCATGGGATACCTCCATAAAGGGAGATTGATTTTTGGATTGATGTGATGTCAGGAACTAGCTTATATCTATTCCGCCCTACAGGAAGGAACCAATAGAATTGAATGAGATAAAGGAACAATTGAAGGTTTTGTTAGAGAGGGGTTTCATCCTACAGAGTGTTTCGTCTTGGGGTGCACCAGTTCTATTTGTAAGAAAGAAGGATGGGTCGCTAAGAATGTGTATTGACTACCGGAAACTCAACAAAGTCACAATACAAAAGAAGTACCCACTACCAATGATAGATGATTTGTTTGATCAATTAGAGGGTGCTATGTATTTTTCACAAATTGATATAAGATCCAGGCATCACCAACTGAAGATTAGGGAATGTGATATTCTGAAAATAGCTTTCAACTCGGTATGGGCACTTTGAATTTCTGGTAATGTCTTTTGGGCTAACTAATGCCCTGACATCTTTTATGGATCTTATGAATCCAGTCTTCAAGCCATTCTTGACCTCAGGGCAACTCTACGAAGGCAAAAATATTCACGAAGGCAAAAGGACCACGTCGATCACCTCAGGGCAACTCTACAAACTCTAAACATCACCAGTTGTCTGTAAAGTTTTTGAAATTAGAATTTTGTCTTAATCTATCACGTTTTTCGGTCATGTTGTCTCAAAGGAAGGAATTAAGGTTGATCCTCAGAATATTGCAACCGTGAAGAATTGGCCTAGACCTACTACTCCAATAGAGATTCGCAGTTTCTTGGGCTTAACTGGATATTAAAGGAAGTTTGTGGAGGGGTTCTCTACTCTTTCCTATCCATCGACCAATTTGACGCAAAAAACGGTTAAGTTACAATGGTCAGATGTTTGTGAAAGGAGCTTCCATGAGCTGAAATCAAGATTAACTACGGCGCCGGTGTTAACCCTACTAGAGGGGACATATGGGTTTGTGGTGTATTGTGATGCTTCGAGGATCGGGCTTGGCTGTGTATTAATGCAACATGGCAAGGTGATAGCTTGTGATTCTAGGCAACTCAAGAATCATGAATACAACTATCCAACTCATGACTTAGAACTTGCGGCAGTGGTATTTGCATTGACGATTTTGTGTCATTATTTGTATGGGGTCCATGTGGATATATTCATGGACCATAAGAGCCTTCAGTATATTTTCAAATAGAAGGAACTAAATTTAAGGTAGAGAATATGGCTGGAGTTACTCAAGAATTACAATATCGATATCTTATATGATCCGGGGAAGGCTAATGTCATAGAGGATGCTCTTAGCATGAAATCTATGGGTAGCTTGGCTAACTTGGAGTCATATCAAAGGTCGTTGACCAAGGAGGTACATCGGTCAGCTAGTTTGGGAGTTCGTCTTGTAGACTCTAGTGAAGGAGGGGTGATTGTGAAAAATAAGGCTGAATCGTCGCTTGTGGAGGAAGTCAAGGAGAAGAAATTCAACGATCCATTTTTGGTACAATTGAAGGAGGGAATTCATAAACATAAGAACATGGCCTTTTTTTCTTGGTGGGGATGATGGTACCCTAAGGTACTAGGGGCAACTATGTGTTTAGATGTGGATGGTCTCCGGGTAAGAATCATGACCAAGGCTCACACTGCTGGGTATTCCGGTGAATCTGGGCTCTACAAAAATGTATCATGATCTCAAAGAAATCCATTTTTTTGGAATGACATGAAGAGCAATGTAGTGGAATTTGTGGAAACATGTCCGAGTTGTCAGTAAGTAAAGGCCGAACACCAACGGCCTAGTGGGTTGGCACAAACATAGAAATTCTAATGTGGAAGTGGGAAATAATTACTATGGACTTTGTGGTGGGATTGTCGCACAGTCCGTGCAAGTTTGAATCAATTTGGGTGATTGTGGATCGACTCACATAATCAACACACTTCTTTCTAGTTAAATCTACTAACATAACATAATAGTATGCTCAGTTGTATATCAAGGAAATAGTCAGGTTGCATGGAACTCCAATTTGTATCATTACGGATCAACGGGCATAACTCACGGCCAATTTTTGGAAGAAATTTCAGCAAGGTTTGGGTACTCACGTGAATATTAGTACAACCTTTCACGCGAAGGCTAACGGGAAGGCAGAGAGAACTATTCAGGCGCTTGAAGATATGTTGCGTGCCTATGTTCTTGACTTTAATTGTAGCTGGGACGATAATTTTCCACTCATAGAATTTGCCTACAACAATAGTTACCATGCTAGTATTCAGATGGCACCATTCGAGGAGTTAAATGGTAAGGGATGTAGATTTCCCATTGGATGGTTTGATATTGGGGAAGCGGAATTTATAGGACCAGCCCTCATGCATCAGCCTATTGAGAAGGTTATGATCATTAAGGATCGGTTGAAAACTGCTCAGAGTCGTTATAAGTCCTATTCGGATGTTCGTAGGAGATATTTGGAGTTCAAAGAAGATGATTGAATGTTCTTGAAGGTTTCCCCCCATGAAGGTATAATTTTGTTTGGAAAGAAAGGGAAGTTGAGTCGGAGGTATGTCGGGCCGTACATAATCATTCAGAGGATTGGTCAGGTGGCGTACAAGCTTGAGCTACTACATGAGATGTCATTAGTGCACCCGGTATTCCATATGACTATGTTGAAGAAGGTAGTTGGATATCCGTAGGCTATTGCTCTAGTTTAGACGATTGAGGTTAATGAAGAACTTACCTATGAAGAAACTCCAGTTGCCATTCTTGATATGAAGGTCTGAAAGCTAAGAAATAAAGAAATTGCCTCCGTGAAAGTGTTACGGCGAAACCAGCAGGTTGAAGAGGCCACCTGGGAGGCCTAGGAAGAAATAAAAAAGAAGTACCCTCATTTGTTTAAATATCTATGTAATAGTTTCTATGAAATTACGTCTTCTGAACTATGTATCACTTGTACAGTTTATGCTCAAGGTGTTTCCGTTGTAGTAATATATTTCTTATGAGGCCACAATTGGTGTTGTTTCATATTATGTTGCATCGTTGGATTATGTACACGCTATTAGGATTGGTTTCTATTATTCTCTGGTTGGTGGATAGGCCCAGTTACAATGGAAACTCTGTCGAAGTTTTGGAAATTTGGAGAGTTAAAAAAAATTTGGGACAGCTAATGTGTGAAGTAACAACTGGGGCATGATGAGTTCTAAGGACAGGTTGGACCCTCATTCGAGGACGAATGATCCTAAGTGGGGTAGGATGTAAGGCCACGTAAAAAATTTCCTAAATCCCGGGGTTTCGTGGTGCCGAGGTAGGCGTAAAAGGGTATTTCTGCAGCCCATTATGCGGCCACAAAATGGCAGCAGAGTGAGGCAGTCATTTGGCCATTTTTGGAGGTCATCTTACGGCTAATATGCGACCGCAAAATGATTCCATGTGCCACATACTGATCGCATATCAAGCTTGGAAATTTTGCAGAAGGAGGTTCTGCGGCGCATTATTCAACCGCAAAACAGGTCTGTGGACCGCATAATGGTCGCAGAGTGGGGCAGACTAGCCCAGTTTCGGAAGGCCAATTCATGGCCCATTTTGCGGACCGCATAAGCCTAATCTGGTCGTATATGTGAGCGGAGATCGTTTTCGGGGCTTCATTTTTTTGGTTTTTATAACCCGACCCCATTTCGTTATTTAAACTCTTCGGACCATTTATTAAGGCAGAAGTTGATATTTTTAGAGAGATAAAGGGTTCCAGAAAGGGAGAGAGTTCCTCAACCAATTATTCCTCACTTCTTACTCAAATCATGGAAGGTTAACAAGGAAATCACGCTAGGTTCCTAGAAATAAGGTTCTACACCCTAACCCTTAATTTCGAAATTTAACTAGAAATGGGTAATTCGTAAGATATTTTTGGGTATGTGAGTTTTTATTTTGCATGCATATGTTATCAAGGGGTGTAGGAATATTGTTGAACTACAAAGGGTAACGGGTTGTAGGGTGATGGAATCCTCCATAAAAGGACCTTGAAACCTTAATCTACACCTAGTGCTTGATAAAATGCTCAAATGAGGTAGAACCATGATCATCTTCCTAATTTTTGTTCAATTAGCCATACTTCTAAAATAGATCGAAGTTGTTAAGGGTTCGGAACATTTTAGAGTTTAAGGAAGATCAAGTGAGCTATGATGGAAAAACTTTTCTTTAAGAATTGAACCCCACACTACCCTTGTAAATTCCATGATTTTTATCATAAGTCGATGATTCCAAATGAGCTTACGGACAAAATATTTGTTTGATTCGTGATCGAATGATTATTATGATGTGTTATTCATTAAGGATGTGTTCAAAACTCTGGATTGTGTATCTACATGTAATAATTCTAAGTCGTGTCACATATGAGAATTGTTATGCCAAATCGTGTAGAGATTGTAATTGGTATTGTTGTTAAACCTTCACCTGCACATATTGGGGTGGGGAGGTAGAGACGCTTTGTGTAGGAATTGATACCGTTGTTTCAACTGCACCCGCACATATTGGGGTAAGGCTACAGGGACGCTTTGTGTAGGAATTGGTATTGTTGTCACACCTCCACCCGCACATATTGGGATGAGGCGGCAGGGCCGCTTTGAGTAAGTATTGGTATCGTTGTTGCGCCTCCTCCCGCATATATTGGGGTTATTCGGCGGGGCCACTTTGTGTAAAGATGGTTATAGAGGTCCTCGTCTTAAAATTTATTAGTGTTATGAACAACTCTTGATAAATCTTCCTTGGCTTTAACATCTATCTATGCTCTCCTATTATCACCCTGATTCATCATATTTATGTTGTAATTCCAAGTTCGTTATTAGGTGTTTAGTTTTCATACTAGTACTATTTTGCGATACTTAACGTCCCTTTTCGCCAGGGGCACTGCATCTTTAATGGATGTAGGTGGTTCTAGTGCGGAGGATACTAACCAGTGACAGTGGTACTCAATCTTCCCAACTGAATTAGTGAACCCTATCTCATTCCGGGGTTGTACATCTTTTGGTTCGTATGTATTAGTATATTTTGAGGTATAGCCGGGGCCTTGTTTCCGCCACTATCACCGTATTCTTTCATATTTATTTGAGGCTCCATAGACATAATGTGGATGGTATGTTGGTGTGGGGAAGGTCAAACTAGAAATTTTGTAATAGTATCACACGTTTCACATTAAACTATGAAAAATCATGTATTTTGGAAACTTATAAATGATGTGATTGCTGATAATGAATTGGTGTTGTTGTTTACTTGATCCTCCTCCCTTGCTAATTAATGAATTGAATTTTATTGTTATTCATGAGTAAGTTTGGGTAGAAGGTATTGTACAGGCTTTCTCGGCCGGGTTATCTCGGTTGAGCGCCGGTCGCGCTCCCCGAGTTCGGAACATGACAAAATGGCTCTGTAAATATTGCACATGCCCGCCGTATGGGGCGACGCGGCATGCGGGGCATTAGTGGGGAAATCCATAGAGCTAGTTTCTGACAAACAACATGGAATTGCACAGATGCGGCGCCCCACGCTCTGCGACATTGGGGATTTCTCAGAGTACTGATTTTTCCTTGCCTTTTGATGTCCAGATGTAGTTCTCGACCCCCGTACGCAATCCCATCCTAATCTCTTGGTATTTTACTCATAATTCAAACTCAAAATCACTCAAATTCATTCCATAATATCTACATAACTTGGAATCACTCGTACAAGGCATAAAACACACAATAAGTACAAAACACCAACATTTAAAGCTCAAACACAATTAAAGTGCAAAAAATTAGAGTGCAATAAGGGACTAAAACACGAGATTGTAGCCTACTATCAACACCACACACTTAAACCATTGCCCGTCCTCAAGCAATCAAACTACACTTTATATAAACAAGACCTTTTTAAACAACTCTCTCAACTCATCATACCAAACATACTTAAAGTAGATTACGTAATAACATAACATCCTCGCCTCAAGAATTGACTGACAAGTACCATGCATTTTTTCACAACCCGCTCACTTACTATAACAGAGAGGTCAATGACATTACCTTTCTTTCATGATTCAAGTGTCCTTACACAAGATAGAGAGTAGTTCCACACATCATAATAATTAAGAACAACCAGGAACTCAAGAGAGAAAGAATTCACTCAATCTCAAAAATAACATTCATATACCATAAAGGATGAACCATAGTCTTGCATGTAGTGTACTACTCTACTAATTTTGTTCATTCAGAAAAGGATCAAGTAAGACTTTAATTGGTTGTAACATAGGCTGCAGGATGGGGTAGGATGAATTTAGATATAAGAGTGACTACACCTCCCTAAGAACTTTAATACATACAATTTACCATTGAAAACCCCATACTTATGTCATACAACTATTTTTTTTCTTTTTCTTTTCTTATTCAATTCAAGTGGCTCTTACTTTTTCAAAACATTGCATGTTTCTCCTTATTTCAATAATTCAACTCAAATGCCAAACCAATCACCCCACACTTTAGCTTTTACAAAGTTCATAATAGATTCAAGTGGTCACGAGAGGTGAAAAGGTTCAAATAGATGGTCAATTCAAACAAATGGGCAAGGCTTGCAATGTGGTTTCCAAGGAAACATTATTACATACTCAAAGGGGTTAACTAAGATACACAACAATTAGGTGGGTAATAGCATATAACTTAGGGATGGACATTCGGTATTTCGGTTCGATATTTAAGAATTTTAGTTCGGTATTTCAGTATCCAGTGTATCAATTGTGTATACCAAATACCGTATCAAAATATTTTGGTACGGTTCGGTATTTCTTATTTTGGTTCGGTACGGTTTCGGTTTAAACCAAATCTTCACTCTCTCCCCCACTCCATTAACTAATATAATCCATATTGATTATGTGATAAAATTTTGGATTAAGTTAGATTCTAAGTCCTTTGTTTTTGCCGTCAATTGTTTTCAGGAAGTAGATGATTTTGAGATAAGAAGGTCTCTTTGAGCTAGGGATCTGGACGTATACAAAGCTTCGACATTGTTCTCGAAATGCCTTAAATGGAAGAAAAGCATTTCACCAGATGGCTTCATTTCACCAAGTGAGATTCCAAACCAGAAAACATACAACAAAATTTTCATGCAAGGAGTCGACAAACAAGGACGCCCTATTGCTGTCTTTTTTTGGTGGGACAAACAAGGACGCCCTATTCCAAAATAGATAGCTTGTCGTGAGAATAAGACAAGTAACTATTGGGGCAAAGAATAAAAATAAAGTTGGCTTGGACTAAATTATTTCGGTATTTCGCTATACCGAAATATCAAAAATCCAATATCATATACCATACCGAATTACCAAAATACCAAAATGTTTGTACCGAAATAAACCAAAAAACCGAAATCGAAATACCAAATTAATTCGATTCGGTTCGAAATTCAGTTTTTCAGATTTTATGCCCACCCATAATATTACTGGCTCAACAAAGAAACACCTATATCACTTCCAAGACTGAATAAAACTACTATTTCGCTTTGCAAACACACGGGGAAAGTTCAAGACATCAAATGCAATGCAATGCAATGAATAAAAAAAAAATTCACACGCACATGGAACATAACTCACTCAAGATTGGATTAATAAGACACTCTAGTCAAAGCAGTTAAGCAAAGTTAAGATCATACAATTTAAGGTACTTATACAAGAGTCAAACACTGAGCCTAAGCATCAAAACTAAAGCCCTCACTATTATCAAGGCATAATAAAGCCAAGAGATGCTGCCTTCAATTCAAAGTATAGCACAAGGTTCCCTACTCCTAACAAAAGTAAAAAATAACTACACCCGGTTCAAACAAGACCCCTGAAAAAGTACCGCGGCCCAAAGAAAAACCAAGGGAGAATTAGTACACTACCTACAAAACAAAATATTTTTGAATTTTCCTTTCAACTTTAATCCCTCAAGAAACGTGTCGAGTGATATCCATCATCGGGGAAAGTCGAAAATTAAAAAATATATATTTTTTTTTGAATTTTATTTCTATCTCTAACTACTATTAATATACATACAACATACAAATATCTCCCACCCCACACTTTAAGTTGTGGCATCTCCCTATGACACACAATTAAAAAGCATAAGGTAAAGGAAACTTCCCTAAACGTCTAGTCGGGGCCTGAGTTGAAGTCGTGCTCCATTCTTCATACCTAAACTAATGCACACATCTATGCAGACAACTTCTAGTCACCTTTCTTGGGGTACACCCCACACTTATCTTTCTCACTTAGTGAAGCCTTCTGTGACGACCCAAAGGGTCATCACTTATTTTATTATCCATTCCATACTTCTGAGGCCTTGAAAACCTCATCTGTAGTTGCCTCAACTTGCGTGCACAGTCCAGGCGCGTAGCCGAATAGCTTAAATATGAAATTCTGTGAAAAATGCTAAAATTTGATCTTAAAATGACTAAATTTGACTCTAGTCAAAATTTTGGGTAAACGGACGGACCCATGATTTGACTGTCCCGGAGGGTCCGTAGGAAAATATGGGACTTGGGTGTATGCCCGGAATCGAATTCCGAGGTCCCAAGCCCGAGAAATGAATTTTTGAGTGAAATTGTTTTTCTGAAATTTATAAAGAAAAATTGAAATGAAACTTGGTTAGAACGTGTTGGTATCGGGCCTGTATTTTGGTTCCGGCGCCCGGTATAGGTCTTATATGTGGTTTAAGATATTTCTGTGAAGTTTGGTTGAAATTGGACGTCGTTTGACGTGTTTCGAACTTAAAACTCTAAATTTGAAAGTTTATGAAGTTTTGAAGAAAAACTAGTGATTTTGAGGTTTGATTCGCTGTTTTTGATGTTATTTTGGCGATTTGATCGCACGGTTAAGTTCGTAGGATGTTGTTGAGTTAGTGCATGTGATTGGTTAGGAGCCCCGAGGGCTCGGGAGTGTTTCAGAGGTGTCTCGGAGTGATTTTGAACTTGGGAAGATTGCTGGTTTTTGGCTTCAGCAGTTGCAGGTTCATTTGTTCTTCGCGTTCGCGACGTCTCTTCTGCGTTCGCGAAGCTTTAAGATTTTCCTTCATCTCATTCACATCCACCCCTCGCGATCGCGTAGGATTATTTGACCCTGAGTACTTAGCCCTCTTTTCCTCTTCGCGCTCACATACACTTGACCGCGTCCGCGTAGCTTTGCAGGTTTTCTTTCACCAATTGGAAGGGGAACACGCTGTGGGAAGATAACAGTTTCATATAATAAATCTCAATTAAGGAAAAGAACAACAAGGCCAGAATATCAATAAGGATCAGAAATTACAAACTTGCACGCCATCACCCTTCGTGCTTTTACTCTCTTTCCTCACTATGCAATGTATAATGTAATCAATATAAATGATGACACGGCATCACCCTTCGTGCTTTTACTTTCTTTCCTCACTATGCAATGTATAATTTAATCAATGCAAATCATGGCACGGCATTACCCTTCGTGCTTTTACTTTCTTTCCTCACAGTATAATCAATGAATATCTGTACGGAATGGTACATCGTACGACATGGCATCACCCTTCGTGCTTTACACTCTTTCCTCACAATATCAAACAATGCACGGCATCACCCTTCGTGATTTACACTCTTTCCTCACAATAGCAAACAATTCACGGCATCACCCTTCGTGCTTTACACTTTTTCCTCACAATAGCAAATAATGCACGGCATCACCCTTCGTGCTTTAACACTCTTCCTCACCCAAACAGCAATCACAAACAAAGGGCAAGGGAGTAACCATAATAGAAATAGAAATCCCGACAAGGGAACAATAACAATAATCTCAACATCCCAGCAAGGGAGACAATATCAATCAATGCACGACATCACCCTTCGTGCTTTAACACTCTTCCTTACAATAGCAAACAGTGTTCGGCATCACCCTTCATGCTTTAACACTCTTCCTCACCCAAACAACAATCACAAACAAAGGGAAAGGGAGTAAACAGAGTAGAAATAGCAATCCCGACAAGGGAGCTCAATTAAACAATTAAATCCCGGCAAGGGAACAATATCAATAAGTTTCCATATCCTGGCAAGGGAGAAAATCAACAAACAACAAAACTTCCCGGCAAGGGAATAAACCAATAACTCTTCCTCTTTCTTTCACTTTCATCTCATAGTTCACATTATCACTTGAGCCAATGCTCCAAAGATTTAATTATCTCATATACCTTCACAATTTGTATTACAACTCGAGCCAACACTCCACGAAGTTTAACAATCACAACTCCTTTCACATACTCGTTACAACATATAAAAATCATCAATTAAGCATGGAGGTTATAACGAAAACCAAATATTCGCAATATAAGGACTCACGGTCATGCTAGGCACCAATGTATAGATACTCGTCACCATACCTATACATCGTACTCGACAATCAGCGAGTAGCAAATAAGACTCAACTCATATTCCCTCAAGCTAAGGTTAGACCGAACACTTACCTCGAACCGACTCAAAAATCAACTCGAAACCACACGTTTTCCACGAGTATCCGACTCCAAATGACCCAAATCTATTCAAATCAATTTCATATCGTAAATAACATCTCAAGAAACTGATTCTACTATTTAATTCAAAGTTACGGCGCGAAATTAGGTAAAATTACCAAAACGCCCCTCAGACCAGCATCTCGGAGTCGGATAAATTTTACATTTTCAGAACCCTCGAACTCTCACGACTCTAGCCATATAAAAATCTCTCAAATTAGAAGTCAATCACCCACTCAAACTCCAATTTTAGACAAACCTAAGTTCTACCCAAAACACCCAATTTCACCCATGGAAATCTTTGAGTTTAAGTTGAAAACATGTTAAATGATGTCAATGATTGAAAGAATTGAGTAAAAACCAACTTACAAATGATTTGGAAGAAGTCCTGTTCTTGGAAAAAATCGCCTAAGAGTGTTTGAGTTTGAGAAAATATGAAAAATGGAGTCAAAATTCGGTTTTTGTATATTGCAGAACACTGGCTGGCATGGGAATTGCGAACCCCTGACATGGTAATTGCGAAGTATAGTTTGCATTTGCGAACACTGAGGAAAAAGGGGGATTTTGCATTTGCGACCAGAAATGTCGCATTTGCGAAGGTCCCATACTCGCATTTGCGAACAACATGGTCGCATTTGCGATCCCTGGCCAGCAAGGGCACCTTTGCATTTGCGATGAATAGCTCGCATTTGCGAGCTCACATTTGCGATGCTGGCTTCGCAAATGCGAAGCCTGCAGATCAGATACACCAGCAAATTCCAAGTTCAAAAATGCAATCTGTGGCCTATCCAAAACTCACCCGAGCCCTCGGGGCTCCAAACCAAATAGACACACTACCTCAAAAACATCCTATGAAATTATTCGTGCGATCAAATCGCCAAAATAACATCATATACATCGAATTAAGCCTCAAAATCCATGAATTCTATCAAATTTCATAAAACATCAAATTTTCCATTTTAAGTCCAAAACATGTCAAACGAAATCCGTTTTCAACCAAACTTTATAGAAAGTGCTTAAACCATATATAAGACTTGTACCGGGCGCCGAAACCAAAATACGGGCCCGATACCATCACTTTCTAATGAGATTTCATTTTTAATTTCCTTAAATATTTTCAGAAAATAATTTTACTCAAAAATTCATTCCTCAGGCTTGAGACCTCGGAATTCGAATCCGGGCATACGCCCAAGTCCCATATTTTCCTACGGACCCTTCGAGACCGTCAAATCACGGGTCCGGGTCCGTTTACCCAAAACATTGACCGAAGTCAAATTTATTCATTCTAAAATCAAAACTTATCATTTATCATAGAATTTCACATTTAAGCTTTCCAGCTACGCGTCCGGACTGCAAACGCAAATCGAGGCAACCTTAAATGAGGTTTCCAAGGCCTCAGAAGCACGAAATGGGTGAGAAAATAGGTGATGACCCCTTTGGGTCGTCACAATTATAGCCTACCAATCAACACCCCTCACTTAACACATTGCTCATCCTCAACTAATCAAATTACACGACCTTTTTAAACAACTCTCCTAACGTATTACACCAAGAATATTTAAAATAGATTAAGCACAACACTGTAATATCTTCACCTCAAGATTTTACCCACAAGTACCACGCATTATTTATAACACACTCACTTACTCTAACATAGATGTCAAGCATTACCTTTCCTTCATGAATTAAGTGCCCTCACACAATAATAGAGAGTAGTTCCACAGATAATAAAAATTAAGAACAATTAGGAACTCAAGATAGGAAGAATTCACTCACTCTCAGAAACAACATTCGCATGCCACAAAAGATGCACCATAGGCTTGCCCATAGTGTACTACTCTACTAATAGATCTCATTCAGTAAAGGATCAAGTAGGACTTTAATTGGTTGTAATGTAGTTTGTGAGACATGTAGGATACATTTGGATATAAATGTGACTACACCTCCCTAAATACCACTTTAATACATACATTTAACCGTTAAAAACCCGACACTTATGTCAAACCATAATTGCACCTTCACATAAATATACATTAACTCCTTACTTCTTTAAGCACAATTACATCAAGAGTCGCCATTATCAAAGAATACTTTCAGAATAATACAACGATTTTGTTTTCTTTCTTTTGCAATTCAAGTTGCTCTTACTTTTTCAAACTAGTGCACATTTCCCCTTATTTCATAAGTTCCACCCAAAAGCCAAATCAACTACCCCACACTTCAACTTTTACAAAATTCATAACAAATTCAAGTGCTCATGAGAGGTACAAGGTTCAAATAGATGGTAAATTCAAATAAATGGGTAAGGCTTGTAGTGTGGTTGCCAATGAAACGGGATTACAGGCTCAAAGGGGTTAACTAAGATACCTAACAAATAGATGGGTAAAAGCATGTATCTGGATCAACAAAGAAATGCCTATATCACTTCCAAGTTTGAATAAAACTACTATTTCTCTTTGAAAACATTCGGGGCAAGTTATAGACATCAAATGCGATGCACAGAATAACACAAAACCTAACGCACAAATGGAATACGTCATGCCCCGAACCTGGGGGCGAGACCGGCACCCGATGCCTCACCTATCCTTGCGTACCAACTTTTGACTAAGGGAATCTGAACATATAATGTCTTACTTTGGCCATGGGCCACATTGCAAGACAATTTGTGAAGCAAAATATAAAACGGAATGGAAACTAATGTTGACTTAACATCAATATAAAGCTGGGCCAACAAGGCCGTCATAACTGCTACAACTGACAAACCAACAAAATATACATACAGGGACTACAAGCCCAACATACTGCACTAACTGAAAGGATATGTCTACAAGCCTCTACTGATGGATGTACTGTGATCGGAACAGGGCCCTGACCTACCCATAATCTATATACATATAGACACAAGATGTATACAAAACTCTAAACCAGGAAACTTCGAAGGAAGTGGAGCTTACCAATAAAGTTGAACTCGCGCAACACCTACTGAGGAGGTCTACCCGTCTGTGTGTCTGAACCTGCACACATGAAATGCAGCGTCCCCAGAAAAAGGGACGTCCGTACAATATCATGTACTGAGTATGTAAGGCAATAAAATACCTAAAAGCTGAAACTGAACTGATAATATAATAACTGAAAGTAATTGGGAGTCAAAGATAATCTGAATATATGCTTACCTACTGATACTGACTCAATTCTCTCAATATAGTAAGTAAAATATAAGGCTCGGTATATATAACTTCTCTACCATAGTAGGCTCACTCGTAGGCACTCGCCCATACTAGGCTCTGTATCTTGACCATGCTGGGCTCGCGCATAGGCGCTCGGCCACAGTAGGCTTGGTATATAACTTACTATCAGATCAGAGCTTGCCCAATAGGGGCCTGCCCATCGATTATTGCTCGATGGTGGTAAAAATATTGTAATGAGTATAGACCCTCTACTTTCTTGACTGGAAGAAGAATACTTAACATAATATAAAGCCCCGATAAGGGAAAATACTGTAACTTATGGGACTAGGATAATGTATATGAATTCGGGAGTATGAACTTCTCTTTATTCCTCGTTATCAAACACATGTAGTTACGAGATCATGCCAAAATGAAATAAGGGCTTAGCCTTAATATACCTGAACCGATTCTCTTAGAATTTGCAATTAACGCTTTAAAATATCAACAACCAACGTTATCTCTATTTGGTTTGGAAATGTTTTGCTTCCTGAACCCACTCTCTTTACATAAGATATTCAATTGAATTTGTAATGCACACATGAATTCACTTTGCAGAAACATGAAGCAAACTTGATGGCATGTAACATCTTACTAATTATAAGAAATTCTTTAGTGGGTGTGTCCACTTAGTGGATGACTAAGCCATCCTAATTCCTCAAAACATGCCATCTATGCAAGACATTAAGAGTCACTTAAATGTGATGGGGGGTGATGCAACGTTGGGGGGGGGGGNTAGTTAATTAGGTAATATCACATTACCCAATAATTAACCAATTGTCCACATAATTAAGAATTATCTCAACTTACTTCAAATACTACTCACTTTTAACATACCTTGTACACCTTACTAGCATGGTTCCATAAATGCTGGGTATTATGGCGCGTACCGTATTTTATCCCAAACCAACAACCTTCAACGAAACTCATTTTTTTTATTTGTTTACCCTTTATCTTTCACGACACTTGCTTATTGCTTGTTATAAATAGCATAAATGCTTATAATCTCAAGAAAATCTCATCCCCGAGTCTACGTCAATTAACTAAAGATGAAACTTTAACATACAAAAACGTGAGATGTAACATCTTTCCCCCTTAGAAAGATTCGTCCTCGAATGTTTACTCTTAGAGACTTTGGGAAAATTTTGCCTAAGTCTCCTCCGTACATTAGACTAAAACCAACTTGTATGGAGCCAGAAAATATACTATACGCCAATGTCTATAAATAGCAACATTTGGCTTCACACAGCTGTCGATTATTAATTCTGAAAGTCAAAAATAAGAGCTTACTTGATGACCTGCTAGCCTGAATAGAGTTGTGCTGAGGTATCCCACCTCGAGCCATATCTTCAGTTTGAAATAGGTGGGGTTATTTAGACTTCATTTCTTCCTCCGCTTCCCATGTCATCTCTTCCACATTTTTTCTTCTCCATAAAACCTTCACGGAGGCTACCTCCTTATTTCGTAGCTTACAGATTTGTTGGTATAGGATGGTAACTGGAATTTCCTCGTATGAAAATTCCTCTTCAATCTTTACATCATCCGTGGGCACCACTCGAGTAGGATTGCCAATGCACTTCCGTAGCATATATACGTGAAAAATCGGATGGACAGACTCTAATTCTCAGGGCAACTCTAGCTCATAGCTACTTGGCCCACTCTCCGAATTATTCTATAAGGCCTAATATGTTGTGGGCTAAGCTTGACTTTCTTGCCAAACCTCATCACACCCTTCATAGGTGACACCTTTAAGAATAACCAGTCATTAACCCCGAACTCTAAGTCTCGTCGCCGCATGTCAGAATATGACTTCTGACGGCTCTGGGCTGTCAACAGTCGCTCCTGGATAAGTTTTACTTTCTCTACGACTTGCTGAACCAGGTCTAGCCCATGTAATCCAGGATCTCCAATATCAAACCACCCTATAGGAGATCTGCACTTACGCCCATACAAAGCCTTGTACGAAGACATCTGGATACCGGAGTGGTAACTATTATTATATGAAAACTCGATAAGAGGTAAATTTTCATCCAAACATCTTTTAAAATCTAACACACATGCTCATAACATATCCTCGAGCGTCTGAATTGTGCATTCGGCTTGTCCATCAGTCTGTGGATGAAAAGTTGTGCTGAGACTCACCTGACTCCCTAGACCTTTCTGAAATGACCGCCAAAAATTTGTTGTAAGCTTGGCCCCACGGTCAGATATAATAGATATAGTACTCCGTGTAGCCGCACTATCTCCTTAATATATAACTTTACATAGTCTTCTGTTGTATATGTAGATCTGACCGGTAGGAAATGAGCTAATTTCGTGAGCCTATCGACTATCACCCATATGGAATCAAACTTACAATGAGAACGAGGTAAACACGTGATAAAATCAATGTTTATCACCTCCCATTTCCACGTCGTGATCTCTATAGTCTACGTTAGCCCTACAGGTTTCTGGTGCTCTACCTTCACCTGCTGGCAACTAGTACACCGAACGATAAACTCACCAATGTTCCTCTTCATATCGTTCCACTATTACACATCCTTAATGTCATGATACATCTTTGTCGACCGAGGATGAATGGAGTCCCAGGAATAATGTGCCTCTGACATAATCATGTCTCGTAGCCCTGCCATATCTGGAACACACAAACGACCACCGTATCTAAGAACCCCAACTCCCTTGAGCTCTAACAATGGCTTCTTCTGCTGTGGAACTCGCTCTCTCAACTCCGCCAACTCTAGATCCTCATACTGCCTCTCCTTTACTTCAGCTATGAGAGATGATTTTGCAGTATTTTGGAGTACAACTCCAGCATTGCCAGAGTCTACTGACAAAGCCCCTAAAAAAATCCAATTAATGAATCTCTCTAATTGTCTTTTCTCGGCCTCTACATGTGCTAAGCTACCCATAGATCGACGACTTAAGGCATCTGCTACCACATTAGCTTTGCCTGGATGGTACAGAATGTTAACATCGTAATCATTCAATAACTCAAGCCATCGCCTCTATCGCAGATTCAACTCTTTTTGCTTGAATATATATTGCATGCTCCTATGATCTGTAAATACATCAACATGAACGGCATATAAATAATCTTCCATATCTTAAGTGCATGGACAACTGCAGCTAATGCGAGGTTGTGGGTCGGATAATTCCGTTCCTGCTTCCTTAACTTCCCATGTTGCATTAGGACACATCCTAACCCGACACCTGAGGCATCACAATACATGGCATAACCATTTGGACCCTCTAGAATTGTTAGAACTAACGCTGAGGTCAACCTGTTCTTAAGCTCTTGGAAATTCTGCTCGCAAGCCTCCTTCCACTGAAACTTAATTTCTTTCTATGTCAACTTTGTTAATGGTACCGAAAGGGAAGAAAAACCCTCTAAGAACCTATGGTAGTATCCTGCTAAGCCTAGAAAGCTACGAACCTTTATCGGAGTTGTAGGTCTAGGCCAAGATTTCACAGCCTCAATCTTTTGAGTGTCTGCCTTAATACTCCATCGGTTACAACGTGCCCCAAGAATGCTACAGACTTCACCCAGAACTCACATTTAGATAACTTAGCATATAACTTACTATCATGAAGGGTTTGGAGTACCGCTCGCAGGTGGTCTGCATGCTCATCCTCTGAACGTGAATAAACCAGAATATCATCAATAAATACTATCACGAACAAATCTAAAAATTGCCGGAATAGGCTATTCATCAAGTCCATAAATACGGCGGGTGCATTTTTTAACACGAAGTACATGACAAGGAACTCGAAATGGCCATATCGGGTCCTAACTATTGTGTTGGGAATATATTTCTCCCGAACTCTGACCTGGTGGTACCCCGACATCAAATCTATCTTTGAAAAACATCTAGCTCCCTGCAACTGATCAAACCGGTCATCAATCCTTGGAAGTGGATACATTCTTAATAGTTACCTTGTTCAGTTGCCTATAATCGATACACATCCTCAACGAGCCATCTTTCTTCCGTACAAACAATACCGGTGCACCCCAAGGTGAAGTACTAGGCTTGATGAAACATTTTTCCAGCAAATCTTTTAACTGCTCCTTCAACTCCTTCAATTTGTCAGGTGCCATTCTATACGGAGGGATGGATATTGGTTAAGTTCTCGGAAGCAAATTAATGCCAAAATCAATCTCTCACTCTAGAGGAATACTTGGAAGTTCATCTGGAAATACATATGCGTACATTTTGACTACTGGAATAGACTGAAGTGTAGGTATCTCAGCATCCCCATCTCTAACTCGCACAATATGAATGCACCATTTTGCGATCATTGTACTTACCTTCAGATAGGAAATAAACCTACCTCTGGGTGTCGCTCTATTACCTACCCATTCAAGGACTAGCTCAGCCGAAAAATGAAATCTGGCTATCTTTGCTCGACAATCAATTGTGGCATAGCAAGCTGCCAGCCAGTCCATGCCCATGATAGCACCAAAATCCAACCTTTCTAGCTCAACTAGGTCGGCGGAGGTTTGACGACCACAAATTGACACCGTACAACCTCGGTAAACCCGTCTAGTAATAATTGATTCTCCGATCGGTGTAGATACCACAAAAGGATCACATAGTATTTCAGGAACTATACTAAAACTCCCCCCGACAAATGGGGTAATACACGATAAAGTAGATCCTGGGTCTATCAAGGCATAAGCATCATGAGAGAAAATGGTCAACATCCCTGTCACAACGTCTGGTGAAGACTCCTGGTCCTGTCGACCCACTAAAGCATAGCTAAGATTCTGGTTACTACCTGAACTGGAACCTCTACCTTTGCCTCGACCTCTACCAGTCGAAGACTAAGACTCGCTCCTGAAGGATGCAAGGACATAAATGATTATGTTACGGAATTCATTGGTTGTGCCATACCCCCATAATTGCTATTTGGGAAATCTCGTATCATATGCCCTAGACGTTCATATGTATAACAAGCATCGGAACCGGCTCGGCATTGGCCCAAGTGTCCTCTACCACAGATGTCACACCGCAATGAAAATGATCATGTCTGCCCTGAACCTTGCTGTCGCTGCAAACCCAATGCCCGTGAGATCTCGCCTGGTCCTGACTAAGTATAGCGGTCATACATGTAACCCTGTAACTGAGGTGGTGGAGGCCTAGGTGGTCGTGCAAGGAACTAGGGCCTAAAACTACCCTGAGAATGCTCTTGAAACCTGACAAATCTCATCCTCTTACGCTGCCCTGACTTAGTCCTCTCTATAGCCTGCTGCCGATGCCTACCCCTTTCTATATTCTCGGCGAATGCCTGAATCCGGGAGATATCCATACTATCCTACAATGCAGCGGTGGCACATGCCTCGGTCAACCCTGGGGCCAATCCTTCTATAAACCTGTGGATCATGTCCCGCATAGTAGCAACTATAGATGGTGCATATCTGGACAATGAGTCAAAATGGAGATTATACTCTCAAACACTCATATTGCCCTGCTTGAGGGCTAGAAACTGATCAACTCGAGCTTGCCGGATCTCCCGCAGTAAGTACTGGTCAAGAAAGGCATCTGAAAAATTCTTCCAAATAGTTCCAGGTGCATCAAAGCTGCTAACTCAACTCCTCTTTCTCTATGACATGCATAACCCAAAAGATCCTGTGAAGGTGATCTATGAAATCTTGCGGGTCCTCTCTCTAATCTGTCTATGTGAACCCTAGGGGAATCAAAGCAATAAACTCTCGGACCCTTGAACTCCCAGACCCCTCAGAAAATCCTGCACTAGCGGATGCCCTATCCTGTTGTTGGGTAGCTACCAATTGTGTCAACAAATGCACCGCACTCCTGAAGTCATGATCCGATGGAAGGGGAGGGGAAACTGGATGTGTTGTCTCCCTAGGAATCTCCTAAGGTGGTGGAGGAGCCGGTAATGGCTGAATAGGGCTCTCTTCCTAGGCATCCGATTGGGCCCCATCTACTGGGGGTACCCTACTGGTCTGCTCGCCTACTTTGTATCTCTCCTATGACTAGCCGTAGTCTTCCTAGTCACAGTCCTCTGTGCATGCAAACTCCAAGATGTAACTTTAGCTAAAATTTCATGTAACTCAGTTCTATAGCACGATTTAGATCTGAAATGAGGGTAACCATTTCCTAAATTCCATGTAGTCCCTTGCTTATATAATGTGGTTCACAACACATCTATAAACAAGACCTTACTAGAAACGGCTTGTAGATTCCCTGGATAGAACTGCTCTAATACCATTTTGTCACGCCCCGAAACTGAGGGGCGAGACCGGCACCCGATGCCTCACCTATCCTTGCGTACCAACTTGCGACTAAGGGAATATGAACACATAATATCATACTTTGTTCATGGGCCACATTGCAAGACAATTTGAGAAGAAAAATATAAAACTGAACGGAAACGAATGCTGACTAGACATCAATATAAAGTTGGGCCGACAAGACCGTGATAACTACTACGACTGACAAACCAACAAAATATACATACAGGGCCTACAAGCCCAACATACTGCACTAACTGACATGATATGTCTACAAGCCTCTACTGGTGGATGTACTATGATCGGAACAGGGCCCTGACCTACCCATAACCTATATAGATATAGACACAAAATGTATATAAAACTTTAGACCCAGCAACGTCGAAGGACGTGGAGCATACCAATAAAGATGAACTCGGGCAACACCTACTGAGGAGGTCTACCCGTCTATGTGTTTCAACCTGCACGCATGAAATACAGCGTCCCCAAAAAAGGGACGTCTGATTAAAATAATGTACGGAGTATGTACGGCAATAAAATATCTGAAAGATGAAAATGAACTGGCAATATAATAACTGAAAGTAACTGGGAGTGAAAGATAATCTTAAGATATGCTTACCTACTGATATTGACTCAACTCTCTCAATATAGTAAGTAAATAGCTGTCCGTACTTATAAGGCTCGGTATATATAACTTCTCTGCCGTAATAAGCTCTCTCATAGACGCTCGACCATACTAGGCTATGTATCTTGGCCATTCTGGGCTCACTCATAGGTGCTCGTCCATAGTGGGCTCGGTATATAACTTACCATCTGATCTGAGGTTGCCCAATAGGGGCCTGGCCATCGATTATAGCTCGATGGTGGTGAAAATACTGTAATAAATATATATACACCTCTGCTTTCTTGACTGGAAGAAGAATACTTAACTGAATATAAAGTCCCGATAAGGGAAAATACCATAAATTATGAGACTAGGATAATGTATATGAATTCGGGAGTATGAACTTCTCTTTATGCCTCGTTATCAAACACATGTAGTTACAAGATCATGCCAAAATGAAGGAAGGGCTTAGCCTTAACATACCTGAACTGATTCTCTTAGAATTTGCAATTCACGCTTTACAAAATCAACAACCAACGTTATCTCTATTTGATTTGAAATTGTTTTGCTTTTTGAACCCACTCTATTTACACAAGAGATTCAATTGAATTTGTAAGGCACACATGAATTCACTTTGTGGAAACATGAAGCAAACTTGATGGCATGTAACATCTTACTAATTATAAGAAAGTCTTTAGTGGATGTGACCCACTTAGGGGATGACTATGCCATCCTAATTCTTGAAAATATGCCATCTATGCAAGACATTAAGAGTCACTTAAATGTGATGGGGAATGTTTCCACGTTGGGGGGGGGGGGGGTTAATACTTATCCAATAATCCCCTAACCAATTAGGTAATATCCTATTACTCAATAATTAACTAATTACCCACATAATTAAGAATCATCTCAACTTACTTAAAATATTACTCACTTTTAACATACCTTGTAGACCTTACTAGCATGGTTATGTAGTACCTTGTATGGCACTAGTCCATAAATACCAGGTATTATGGCTCGTACCATATTTTATCCCAAACCAACAACCTTCAACGAAACTCATTTTCTTTGATTTGTTTACCCTTTATCTTTCACGGTACTTACTTATTGCTTGTTATAAATAGCATAAATGCTTATAATCTCAAGAAAATTTCATCCCCAAGTCTATGTCAATTAACTGAAGATGAAACTTTAACGTACGAAAATGCGAGATGTAACAGAACTTATCTCACTCACGATTGGACTATCAAGACACTCTAGTCAAAGTTGTTAAGCAAAGTTAAGATCATTTAATTTAAGGTACTTATACAAGAGGCAAAAACTGAGCCTAAGAGTCACAACTAACTCACTAACTATTCTCAAGGCATAATAAAGTCAAGAGACATTGCTTCCAATTCAAATCAAAGAACATGGTTTCCTACTACTTAACAAATATAAACACTAATTGCACCCGGTTCAAACAAAACTCTTGGAAAAGAACTGCGGCGCAAAGAAAAACCAAGGGGGACTTGTTACACTACCTAACAAAAGAAAATCTTTTTGTCTTATTCTTTCGACTTTAATACCTCAAGAAACCCGTCGAATGAAATCCATCATCGGGAAAAGTCAAAAAATTTTAAAATTTTTATGTTTATTCAAAAACAATTCTAACTACTAAAAAGAAAAAACTAAGACATATACATACACCATACAATGATCCCCCACCCAACACATTAAGTTGTGGCATGTCCCCATGACACACAGTTAAAAAGCATAAAGTAGAGAAAATTTCCCTGAATCTCTAGTCGGGGTCTGAATCAAAGCCTGGCTC
The DNA here is from genome assembly GCA_005239525.1 of Nicotiana knightiana. Lineage (NCBI taxonomy): Eukaryota > Viridiplantae > Streptophyta > Magnoliopsida > Solanales > Solanaceae > Nicotiana > Nicotiana knightiana. Next base: position 63,618 of record ML413618.1, read on the forward strand.
CATTCCACGTGCCCGAACTAGTGCACACATCCACGCAGACATCTTCGTCTCAGCCTTCTTGGGGTAAACCCCACACTTATCTTTTTCACTAACAACAACCTTCTTTTTCATTCCCTTCACCTTTCACTCAACACTTGCAGCTGGCTTCTCCTTTTTCACTCCAAATGCTACATTCATCTCAAAATTCACTGTCTCCTCACCCAATCTAAGAATGAGTTTTCTATCATGTATATCCAGTATAACTCTACCCGTTGCTAAAAATGGTCTGCATAGGATGAGGGGGACCTCCTTTTTCTCCTCAATATTAACCACTATGAAATCTACCAGGAATACAAACTTATCTACCCGAACTAAGACATATTGCACTATCCCCTCGGGTGTTATAGTTGTTTGGTCTACCAGCAACAAAGATATTGGCACTGACCATATCTCTCCTATCTCCTTATCCAGCTTCCTGTATATATACAAAAGCATTTGATTAATTGAGGCACCGGAATCACATAAAGATTTATCAAAGTTAAGAGTGCCTAAAGAGCAAGGTATAGTAAAACTCCCTGGGGTCTCCACACTTTTGTGGGAGTTTATTATGCAATATTGCACTGTAATGCTTTGTGATATTTACCACTAAGGTCTCTTCTATATTCCTCTTCTTTGTCAGGATCTCCTTCAAGAATTTTGCATAAGCTGGAATTTGGGAGAGAACTTCTGTGAATGGTAAATTTACATTAACATGTCTCATCATATCTAGAAATCTCCCAAACTGCTTGTCTAGCTTTTCTCTATTGAGATTTTGGGGGAAAGGGTAGAGCATGCATATGATCGCTCACATCATTATATTCCTCCTTTCTCGAAGTCTCCTCCTTTTTCTCTACTCCCTTCTTGCCTTTCTTCTTCTATGTATTTTTATCATCTTCAATTTTCGGTTGCTCCCCACTTTCTTTTTCAGGTATCACCTCTCTTTAGATTGGAGTGGGATCTTTCAACACTTTCCCTCTTATCAAGGTCACAACATTTACCGTTTCTTTAAGATTCTTTTCAGTATTAGCTAGCAGAGTACCTTGGATTCTCTTAAGTAATATAGTTGCAATTTGTCCCACTTGTCTCCAAGTTACGCAATCTTATCCCAAGTTCTTTGATGTTGCACCATGAGCATCTAATCTCTCATATGTCCTTGATAGCTGCACCATGCGCCATGAGCATCTAATACCACTTGACTTCACTAGATCTTCTATTCCAAACTGAATTGGCTATTGAGGCGAAGTTGCAGCCTCGGCTGATTCACAAAACTAGGAGCTCCTTAAAATCTGGAGTTATCCTGTTGCCATGCATTTGTTGTACCCCTAGGTTAATTCCATGAAAAATCGAGGTGTTTCTGACCCATTTGCACCATGAGCATCTAATCTCTCATATGTCCTTGATAGCTGCACCATGCGCCATGAGCATCTAATACCACTTGACTTCACTAGATCTTCTATTCCAAACTGAATTGGCTATTGAGGCGAAGTTGCAGCCTCGGCTGATTCACAAAACTAGGAGCTCCTTAAAATCTGGAGTTATCCTGTTGCCATGCATTTGTTGTACCCCTAGGTTAATTCCATGAAAAATCGAGGTGTTTCTGACCCATTGCATTGAAGTTGTAATTCCCCACAACATTAACTTCCTCAGTTGAGGCTTGACACTCATGAGTAGGTTGCCCTCTTTACATATGTCACATGTTGTATGAGGCTCATTAAGTATCGAAGCTAAGGTCATCTTCCTTATTTCTTTTTCCATATCAAGTTATACCTGCATAGATGTGTTAGCATCAACCTGATGAACATCAGTTGATCTTCTTCTTTCCACAATCATAGAGGGCCACTGATTTGCATCTTTAGATAACTCATCTAGAATTGTGACTATCTGCTCTAGAGTATTTTCCATCAACGGGCCTCCAGTTGCATTACTCAATGTTCTCCGCAAGGCCTGTGTCAATCCATCCCAAAAGTCCTGGAGTTGCATCTAGAGTTCAATTTCACTATGTTAACACTTTCGCACTATCTCCTTAAACCTCTCCCACGCTTCAAACCCAATTTCAGTCTCATTCTGGTAGAAGTTATAGATTTCTCTTCTAAACTTGCCCGTTTTAGCTGAGGAGAAATATTTAGCAAGAAATTTTCTGATCGTCTCCTTCCATGTTCTAATTGATCATTGGGCAAGTTTCGAAGCCAGTGTTTTGCATCATATTTAAGTGTGAAGGGGAATGCCCTTAGATAAACTGCCTCTTGTGACACACCATTATATTGAAAGGTGTTCACAATCTCCTCGAAGTCCATCAGATGATTGTTTGGATTTTCTTTCACCTTTCCTCTGAATACACTACTGCTTTGGAGGGTTTGGAGCAACCACTGTTTCAGCTCAAAACTATTGGCTGCAACTACAGGTGGTCTCACACTTGATAAGCCTTGTTTGTAAACCGGTCTAGAATAATCGCCAAGTGCTCTCCCTGCACCGGGAGCTATGTTTACAAACTAGTCTGGAACCAAAGGCTGATTCTGGGTAGTTCTCCGAGCCCTCTCTTCCTCATAAGCAATTTGTGTATCTCTAAGTGCTGCTTCTTCAGCATCCCTTGTAGCTTTCTCTCTGAGTTGGGCTGCCTCTCTTGCATCCAAATCAACATTATTATCATCTCCAGCCATATTTTCATCGGTTGAGGATTGCCCAACCTTCTCTATTTTCTAGAGGTTATTTCTTTCCTTCCTCAATTATCGCAGTTGTTTCTTGATTTTTGTAAAGACCCGTAAAATTTTATGCCTAAAAAATAAATGCCCAAATAGGTCCCCGTATTGTTATAACTGTAGAAATTCTTAAAACAGACCCTTTTTGAGTAAAAATACCCCGGGACTTAAAAGATATAATTTTCCAAAGTTGTGCAGGTCTGCGGTCCACTATGCAATCGCAGATCAGGTATGCGGACCGCATAGTGGTCGCATACTTGGACAGTTTGTTGTCCCTTTTGGGGACAGCTATGTGGCCTAGAATGCAATCGCATTTCACGAATGTGGGCCGCATAGTTGTCGCATTCTTGCACCTTAACTTTCGAGGGAGTTATGCGACGCACTATGTGATTTCATAACAGGTATGTGGACCGCATAGCGGTCTCATACCTGGGCAGTCTACTTTTCTTTTTAGCCTATTTGAGGGCTAATTATGCGATAGGAATGCGGACTGCATAGTAGTAATGCGATCGCATTCCTGACCGCATTTCTGTTTCGGGACTGTTAAAATCATAATTTTTATACATGACGCCCAGTTCATTAAATCACTTACCCCTTTCATTTTAAGCGTATTTTCTGATAAATTAGAGAGAGGAGAGAGTGGGTTCTAGAGAGAGAGTTCCAACTTCATCAAATATGTTCCTCCATCACTACTCAGGCCTGAAATTGATCAAGTAGGACACCATTTTCTTAACTACAAGAGGTAAGCTTCCACCCCATCAACCTTAATTGGTAGATTTTTGTTAAAATGAAACATGGTTAGGTGAGTTCATGAAGATAGGGGTAGGATTCTTGCATGCATGTAACCAACTAGTCATAATCTAGTAAAAGGAAATGGGTTAGAGTAATCCATCACTAAAAAAGGCCATTTAATCTAAAGTAACACCTAGTGTTTGTTAGAATGCTCAAATGACTTCAAGACATGATCATTATTCCTAATTCTAAGTTCAATTATGCCACATTGTGAACTAGATTGAAGGTGCTAGAAGGTCCGGTGAATTGTGGTAGAAAATTAAAGGGAAATTTCGATTCAAGGTATGTATGGCTAACTTTATTCTTTGTCGAGTTACCTTGTTGGTATCCAAGCACACGGTATGAAATTATTGCTTGAGCATATGTGAATTGATTGTCCTGTTGTGTCGAGGTGTACGAGTTCATTCTCTGATTTTTCAGAAGTCGATTACCATGCTAATTGAGATTATGAAGGGTGATTTCTTGTGCTTATCCTATCATGTGTAAGGTTCGTTAAATGTTCAAATATGTCGATATGGCAGTATGTTCTACTAAATGAAAGAATGTTAACATACCCTAATGTGGGAATGTATCTAATTACTAAGGGCCGAGTGTGGAAAATGATGAAAAGAAATTGTCGGTTGATTTAATAGAGTTAAATAGTGATGGCAACACCATACATGAAATTACTGTTTGGTAAGGATTATTGTGACTTGATTTCATATAGTTTTTGGTTGATATGAACTTATATTCTTGATAATGAAGATCCATGTGATAAAATTTTGGTTGTTGTTACTACCAAATGTGAATGTACGGTGGGATCGGGTTGCACGCTGCAACACGAAGTAATAAGGGTGGAGAGGTAATAAGAGTGAACTATGATTGTACGGTGGGATCGGGTTGCACGCCGCCACACGAAGTAATAAGGGTGAGATGATAATGTACGGTGGGATCGGGTTGTGCACCGCAACAGACGAGCAATTGAAACAAGTAACTGTTAAATCTTCATTTGTGATTTTCTGTATACCTGTATGGTACTTGTGTGGTTACTCTGACTGTTTTCTAATTGTGTATTGTTTGATTCTACATAGAATAAACTTTGTTCATACATACTAGTACTATTCAACGGTGCTAACGTCCCTTTTGTCGGGGGCACTACATCTTTTATATGGATGTAGGTGGTTCCGCAGCAGGTAGCTCAGACCGCCGATAATGGTGTTTTTCCTTCATACCTTCAGCAGATCCGGTGAGCCCCATATCCTCTCGGGTCCGTGTGTAGTCTATATCATCTCTTTTTTTATATGTTATGTCTTCTAAGGTATAGTCGGGGCCTTGTTGCCGGCAAGTATTGTGTAAACCCTTAGTACTCTTAGAGGCTCCGTAGACATGATGTGGGTTGTACATATATGTATTTTTGGGCAGTAATTGTGTCTACTAGAGGTCCGAATCGGAATTATTGTATGTTTTGTCATTACCAAATGTTGAAATGATAAAGGATGAAATGAACTCAAGTAGTAGATTCATGCTTAAATTCTAAATTGCTAATTCATGTGGAATAATGTATACTATAAACACGGGGTAACGCATTGGTCAAGAAAGGCAATCCAGGTCCGTTTGACCGGGATCATCCGATTGGGCGCCGGTCTCGTTCCTCGGTTTTGGGGAGTGACAATTTCTGGTTCGTATGGTTGCTATTCTTTCCCAAAATACCGAGTCATGCACCAATCTAACCTGTAGCTTGCGCACAGTCAAGTAACACCAAAACGTAAAAAAAGAGAAAAATAAAATAGAAGAAAAAATTTCGTGAATTAGCACTAAAAACTATTTCAAACCCTATTGATTTCCAATCCCCCACAGTGGAGTCAAAATTTGACGAGCGCAAAACACACACTAAAATATGTTTGCTAGTCGAATATAGTAAATTATAACATCGTATCCACAAGGATTCGATTTAAACAGTATTATCGTAGTTTTCACCTAGATTTCTATCCAAGATGATCAACAATTTAGAGTATTGTGTTTAATTCTTAAATTAACTAAGAGTCTAAACTATTGGCTAATGACAATCGACGCAAGTAATGAGCAAAGAAGGTTATAAATTGGGAGAAGATATGGTTGATAGGATAGGTGCAAGATATTTATCTGGGATTTAACTCTAGAAAATTCACTTCCAATGTTCAAGTGAGTCTCTCGAATTCACTTGGTTATTAGTTCAATTATTTAGAAGAAACTCCTCTCTCGATTAAGTCTCAACCCTGCAAGATGAACTAATTTTAAGCATGTGAAAATCTGCAAGAATTCATAGTAGGTTGGTCTTTAAGAGAACCTCTCTCGATTATCCTCCTAACTAGGTTTAATAAACAATTCTACTAGCCCCTTTCGATTACTAAGAAGCATTAATGAATTCAACCAACAAAATCTAATGCAAAGATATCACAAGTTATGCCTCTCTCTACATGAACAATTGAATATGGATGCAACAGTTAAAACATCCAAAACGATTCAATACCCAAAAGCTATAGTTAATTTTCACTAGCTATCAATACATAAAATCCATCAAATCCTAAAGAGAACTACTTCATTGACATGGAGCAATTCATCACAATATTTAAGTTAAAGGAAAACATAAAACGATTTTAACTCTTGTCTTGAGTGAGGATAAAATGATGAAATCCTTGAGATTTTTCTTCTCCACCTCCTCCTTGCTTCCTTAGGTCTTCAATATGCCAAAAGTTCATAAAATAATATTTTTTCATGTATTTATACCAAGTAGGATCGGGCCCATACGAAAACACCTTTTCCTATGCGAACTGGGATAATATCTGTGTACAAATTGCACATGAGCGCCGCATGGCGCAACGTGCCAGGCAGGGCATTAATGAGGAAATCCAGAGAGCTTGATCTGATAGGCAATAGGAAATTTAAGCAATTGCGGCACGCCATGTGCCTCCCCAATTACCACGGCCAAAATTTGACGATCGCAAAAAACAACACAAAAATTAATGCTCGCTCGCCAAAGATAGTATAGTAAAATTATCGTCTACATAGGGATTGGATTTAAACAATGTTCAAATAACTTATGGTTTAACTCTATTTAGGATGATCAACACTTGATTTGAAGTACTAACTACAGCAACTACTAAATTGATATTATGACTAACTAGACTTGACCATATAGAATGAGAGTTGAACTAAAATGAGTTGTAAACTATATGAGAAATAAGAGTCGCGACAGGATAGATGCAAGATAGTTATTCAATATTTAACTCTGTTGAAATTCACTTCTAATGTTCTAACGATTCTCACAAATTCACTCCATGATTAGTTTAAACATAAGGTCAAGATTCCACTCTCGATTAAATATGAACTCTACAAAATAAACTAATGTGAAGCACTTTGAAGATATACAAGAAGACGTTAATGGATTAGTCTTTACGAAAACGTCTCTCGAATATTCTCCAATAATGGTTTAATCAATAATTCAATAAGCTCTCTCGATTACTTAAAAGAATCACTAAATTATACCAAACCAAATAATGCAAAGATAATCACCAAAATATTCCTTTTTCAATTAAATAAACCGATGAATAATTTCACAATCAATTCAAAGATCCATAAATGTATTCAAACAATTAAACTAGAGTTAAATCTACAAACAACACTCAAAACACCATACCCCGTTAAAACCCTAGGGAAGAAATACTCCATATATATAGAAAAAGGCATCACAAATAAGTTTAAGAACATAGAAAACATGAAAGACAACTTTGCAATCCAAAATCTCGATTTGCCCTGATAATTGGCAAGAGAATTGATGAAATCTTGTGTGTTTAAGCCGTAGTAGCTCCCCCAAAACTCCCCTAGGTCACCCCCT